>CBVK0100352428.1:0-21050 GCA_900067695.1 Picea abies
ACCTCTGTTTTACAAGCTGCAACTTGTTTGAGAGCACCAACTCTCTGGCTTCTCTAGCACCCACTAGAAGGAAGCACCAACTCCCTGGTTTCTCTAGCACCCACTAGAAGGAAGCACCAACTTCCTATATGCTCCAGCACCAATTGGATGGAAGCACCAAGTTCCAGTCACAAAGGCTCCAACCTATATAACAGAGGACACTTTTTCTCCCTAGCACTACCCTGCCACCATGGTTTCTCTGGCTGCAACCAAATGGAAGCTACAACTTCTTGTGCTCAAGCTCCCACTTGAACCTCTGAGGACAACAGTCCTCCCAAGCACCTCCCAACCTCTCTAGAATATGAATGGCTAAATAAACAGTCAACTTTACAGATAAATCAGTTCTTACCAATCTTTCTTTGTTCTGTAAATCTGGTCTTCTACACACTGTTATGTTGCTCTTCTCTTCCTATGTTTGTTCAGCAGGTATGCCCTGCATCAACTCGTTCTCTCATTCTCCTCTTTTTCAACTTGTTCTGTTATTCTTCTCTGTGTTTCATCTCACACTGCACATATTCTCAATCTCCTCCTGCACATTCTCTCATTTTCCTTTTCTTACAGTTTCATTCTTTTCTCATACAGAACCACCAACCCCACACAGTCTGTCTCATCTTCTTTTATACACACCTAGCCGACGGTTCAACTTCCCAACTCCTTAGGCAAAAGGAAGATAATTGTTTGAGCAAATGAAACGCCAACAGATTCGCAATCATGAATCTGTTTCACTAACAGATTCGTAACTGAGAGGTTAACTGTGAGAGAGAATAGTAACCTTCCGATCATATTCCAATTTATCTGCACCATTGGATGAACTATATTGACATTTCCATTAAATCGGGTTTCGGCATTTCAACAATCCTGTGTTGAGTGTCTCTACACTTCATTTCTCAATCCCCGAAGTTCCTATATAGAACTTTTCTGCACTAGCTCCTTCCCCAATATGACTATGGTCATAACAAGCGCCTATGCAAAAAGTGCTTTCGCGATTTCTCATTTCATGATTTTTGACACTGTGCTCTGTTGACCCCAAGTCAGCAAAATTTTGATCACTTTCTGCATGTCCTATGATTCAATGGTCCAGATGTGATCTTGATTCAATGGCTACGATTGAATTGTGATTTCGTGATTTCGGCATTCTTGTTGCATTGGGCTCTTTGCCTCTCCATGTAGCGATTCGCGAAACTCCAATATGGAGTTAGATCAATGGTCCAGATCTGATCTCTATTCAACGGCTGCAATTAAATTGTGATTTCTCATATTGCAATTTCAACATCCTTGATGTCCAGTGTTTTTGTCACTTCAAAGTCTCGATTCACGAAAATCCGACATGAGGTTGGATCAACGGTTCAGATCTGATCTCGATTCAATGGCTGTGATTAAATCGCGATTTCGCATATCGCGATTTTGACATCCTTGATGTCCAGTGTTTTTTTCACTTCAAAGTCCTGATTCACGAAACTCCAACATGAGGTCGGATCAACGGTCCAGATCTGATCTCGATTCAATGGCTGCGATTAAATCACAATTTCGTATATCACGATATCAGGATTCCTGATGTTAAGAAACTTTGACATCTCCAACTCTCGATCCCCGAAACTCCAACATAGAATGGAATCAATGATCCAGATCAAACCTTGATCTGACGGCTCAAATTACATCATGATTTTGCATATCGCGATTACGCCTGCTTCTCCTTGTACCTTAAAGGACGTGCGAGTTCTTCTTGATCCAATGATGGTCGGATCCTACGCTTGGATCTAACGGCTGAGATCTGTCCTCCTCTTCAACGATCTCTTCTTGTCTACATTCATATTTGACAACCCTCATTCTTTCAGGAATTTTGAATGGAATCCAACGATCAGAGATTATTTTCAAACTTTACGGGTCTTCGATCACTCGATCAATGTTGCGTTGCCTTCGAACATTTGCTTTCGATCATTCAACCTTCCTGAACTTATCTTCTCTTTGCTTGTCAATTACAAACTTCCT
Source organism: Picea abies (assembly GCA_900067695.1). NCBI lineage: Eukaryota > Viridiplantae > Streptophyta > Pinopsida > Pinales > Pinaceae > Picea > Picea abies. The sequence goes on from CBVK0100352428.1 coordinate 2,029, forward strand.
GTACTCATGCCATCTTCACTATTGTACTTTCCATCAATGACAAGCATTCGTTGTCTGTTAAATCTTTGCCAACAATCCTCTGTACATTCTTCCTATACTTATGCCATTCGCTCTTCCTGTACTTATGCCATTTGTTGTCTGTTAAATATTTGCCAACACACTCTTTGTGTTGTGTGCATCGGGCACTTTCCTAGGGGTGTCCCAGGGGGTCTAGGTATGGCCCACTTTGGTTACGGGCAGCGTTTGGCACCAGGCATTAGCCCGAGGCCAACAGGGTTCGGGGCAGTGCCCCGAAATTTTGTTTTGGTCGATTTTTGTTATTTTTAGCGATTTTCTAAATTAATACCAGATTAAGGGATTAGGGTTTTGGTATCTATGGAATATATATTGTATGGTGAATGGTGAAATTCGATATAATGAAATAAGAAAGGTTTTCCCCAGTTTAGGGTTTCCAATATAAATCTCTGTGTATTATGTGAATGAGCCATTGATTAATTTATGTTTTGCTTAAGAATCTATATGCATTTCTTTAATTCGTAGTTTTAAAACTTACAGGTATCACAATGGTATGCATGCCATTGGTATTGATACCATTACATACCATTGTATGCATACAATTTATAGGTTATTTTTAGGGTTTTAGTTGTCTTAGGATTTTAGTGGTAGTTGTCTTAGGGATTCTCAAGTATGGCATACCATTGGTATGCATACCATTTATAGGTTATTTTTAGGGTTTTAGTTGTATTATGGTTATATAGGTAGTTTTCTTAGGGATTCTCAAGTATGCATACCATTGCATATCATAGGTATGCATACCATTGCATACCAATGGTATGCATACCATTTATAGGTTATTTTTAGGGTTTTAGTTGTCTTAGGGATTCTCAAGTATGGCATACCATTGGTATTCATAACATTGCATACCATTGGTATGCATACCATTTATAGGTTATTTTTAGGGTTTTAGTGGTAGTTTACTTAGGGATTCTCAAGTATGCATACCATTGCATACCATGGTATTGCAATGGTATGCATACCATTGGTATTGCAATGGAACACATACCATTTATAGGTTATTTTTAGGATTTTAGTTGTCTTAGGGATTATCAAGTATGCATACCATTCCATACCATGGTATTGCAATGGTATGCATACCATTTATAGTTTGAAGCCCTAAATAATGGCACATTACCCCTTAATTGGGGAATATTACATTAGTATTGTTATTTTATTTATGTAAGCTTGGTTCCATTAGTTGTAATTGTACCTCCTAGTTTCTTGTATATACCAAGACCTTTTCGTTTGGAATCATATTGCATTTGTAAATTTATGTGGTGTATAAAGAGGTTGCCCCCTCAAAGAGGCTTATTATCTAAAATTATCTCTTTTTCAAGGAGTTGAGTACTTGTTTTTAGCTTTTTTATGCTATTTTGATATTTGGTTCTTAACATTTGGTATCAAAGCTCAAGGTCTTGGGGTTTCGCTGCTGCATCTGAGACACCTTGGAATTTTCTCTATAACTTGTTTTCTACAACATTTCATATGGAAATCCTTGGATGATATCTAGTAGATGGATCAAGGTACTTTGAGTTTAAATTTTAGCTCATGAGGCATTATAATTTCACATATATATCCTATGTAATATAGGGTTTTGGAATCATCTGGACTTTAGTCATTGTGTAATTGTGATATACAATTTATTATGTGATGTTTCAGACCCTAAAAAATGAAGGATTTTCATATAAATTATCAAGGTATCTTTGATAAAAAATTTAGCTTCTAGATCATCCTACTTTTGTAGATACACCCTGTTTAAGATAGGGTAGCTGACTAGTCATATTAACTAGTCTCAAACAGGTGTTCCGGGTAAAATAGTGATATGTTCTTTAGTGAGTATCCAAATTAAGTGAGACAAGTTGCATTGGATAGTGTATAGTCTATAGTATTTTGAGTGCATGTTTCATAATCAAATATTAGATATTGTGCTCTTGGAACGCTTTACAAGTAATCTCTCCTAGAAGGGACAAAAATCATCAATGTGTGGGGAAGTTACCATAACTTCCACTTGGCACATCCAATTTTGATCAAACCTATGGCATTGCAAAGAAGACATATCAAATAACTATAGAAAGAAATTTCCAGAACTAGAAGGGGCAAAATTTTGGAGATACAACAAAAGAAAGATCGTCTAGAAGAACCACCTCGAAATCAAGGTTTAAAAGTGATACTTGGCCAACATGCAACCAAAAAAGGGAAATTATACACCAAATAAGCCTTCAGATATTCCTACTTGGACTCTTGATGAAGGTGAGGAAATGCATAGGGACATAAATGATTTACAAAATAAGAAAGTAACAAAAGATGAACTACAAGGGATCATGGATTTAAATGAAGCTAAGTTGGAGGTAATAATGGATACTAAGATGGATGGTTTAAAAAGGGAGATCATGGAAGGATTGAAAAATTTCCTAATAGAGAGGCCACTTGAAAGTGAAAATGTATCCCATGAAATTCATGATGAGGACACAAGGAAGATGAATCAAGACTAGAGAAACTCCAACTTTGGGTTTAATACCAACCAGTTTCCTAAGATCGATATGAGGAAGTTTGATGGCAAGGATCCAATCCCATGGATACTTCAGATGGATCAGTTCTTTGATCTACATGATGTGCCACACACACAAAAGGTACGAATTTCTTCTTTATATTTAGAACCCAGTCAATTTGTGTGGTATTGATTGTTTTTTTCTCGCAAATCACTTTTCGCTTGGACCATTTTCACGGAAGAAATGATAGCACACTATGAGGATACAAGGAGATATACCTTCTTTAGACAATTGATAAATCTCAAGCAAAAGGGTTCAACTGTGGAGCACATTGAGAACTTTCAAAGATTGAATATAAAGGTAATGGATTTTCCAGATGAGCATCTGATTGATGTATTCATAAGAACTTTAAAGATAAAATTCAACATGAGGTTCTACTTTGGGAATCCAAATCATTGGAGAATGTGTTCAGGGTGGTGAGAAATGTTGAAAGTAAAAATATGGCAATGGATACTAGAAGGACCACTCCTAAAATATAACGAGAGAATAACATTCCTTCTTCTAAAACACCTCAACCTACAAGGTTGACACCTCAACAATTGGAGGAAAGAAAATAAAAACATTTATGCTTTAATTGTGATAGAAAGTACAATAAGGGACATAAGTGCCGTGAGAAGAAATTATTCTACATATATTTTGAAGAGGGAGAAGAACAAGAACAAGAACAAGAACAAGAACCATCTCAAGATGAAAACGTAGAAGATATTTCTTCTGAAGAGTTGACTCCCACAATATAATGTAATGCATTGGCTGGACTTAGCACTCCTTAAACCCTCAAGATCAAAGGATATATCAAAAAGAAAAAGATAATAGTCCTAATTTATTCTGGTAGTACTCATAATTTCATTCACTATAAATTAGCCAAAGCTCTCAATTGATTTATATATCTAGTGCCAGAGTTTCAATTAATGATTGCAAATAGAGGAACTATAAATTTCTTAGGAAAATTCCATAAGATCAATCTTACTATGGGGGAATATGTAATGAATAGTCCAATGATTTCTATACCCATGGGTGGTGTTGATGTCATACTAGAAGTCCAATGGTTACAATCATTAGGAACAATGGATTTTAATTTTCAAGAAATTTTCATGAAATTTTCATTGGAAGGAAAGAAAATTAAGTTAAGGGGTATCACAGGGAAACCTAGTAAGGTGATAAGCTCTAATGGAATGAAAAAATTATTGAAAAAGGGGCATCATGGTGTAATTGTACAACTATGCTCACTAGATGTTCAAACATCTAATCCATCTATTCCCCTAGATCTCCAAGGGATCATTGATAAGCATTCCAAAGTATTTGAAGATATTCCCATAGTTCTTCAACCCACTCGAAATTGTTAGCACCATAAGTCACTCATGGATTGCAGCAGGAGTAAGCCTGATACCCAACAGCTTATGTCACGATGTGTTTATAAAAAGGTGATTGAATGGAAGTAAACTTAGAGCAATATCATTTTAACTCAGAATCCTGGACCAGGCTATGCATGAACAGGTGAGGTCTTGATCTAACTTATGTTAGTAAGTTGAGATTAAAATGGGCATATGGAAGACCTTTTGAGAGAGATGAACAAGACTGCTATGGGCATCAGGCTTTCCAGCAGCTTGGAGAATAACAACAAAACAATGAAATGTGCCTAACAACACAGTTACAATGACTACAGTGACAGCTTGACTGGATCTTCCAATTACGAGCATCACAATGCTACTGTAACAACTTGATTGGATCCTCCAATTCTAAGGTATTCAGTGTGAGAGGGAGAAAGTAACACAGGAAACTGATTAAAACTGGTGCAAAATTACAGTGATCAACCATTCATCATCCTACAATATCGCAACCCTTGACTTGATCCTCCAATTCTGAGTGTCTTAACATAAAGCTTACAGAGATGGAAAGAAGTTGACTTTCATTAAACATGAAGTCTCAAATACAAATGCATAACTCAGAAAACCAGTGCTTCGTCAAAACTTTACAATTGGGGAGCTTAGCTCTACCATCGACCCTTACAAAAATATCAAAATTGAGTATATATACTCATAGAAATTCACTTCTTGACAGCAGGAGAGTCGTTGAGCTACCTCTTTTAAGGCTTTGTGTGTGCATGATCTTCTTGCAGAATGTGCATGCAACTTTTTATCTGACACTGGTTCAGGCAACATGGCTTTTGCAGGGAACCTGTCCATTGGGGTACCACGGGCTGGCTGCTGCAGACTTTTCCCTATGCCTTCCATTTATGGATTGAGTTGAGGTTCCAACCACCTGCTTGAAATTCATTAATTTCATTCATTCATTGTAGGAGGCTGAGGCTTTATGTACAGGGAACGACCATACACCAGCCATTGAAGACTTGGAGGCTAGCATCCTTTCTTCCATCTCTACCCTCAATGTAACCCAAGCCATGAGCCTACGCTTGCTTTCAAACACATTTCAGGATTTTCCTTTCGGGGATTCCCATATGTTGTGTTCAGGATCCTCGATACTCGGCATTGTGAAATCTCCTTGTCCAAACCAGTGGCTCGATCTTCCCTTAGAATCGATGGCCAAGGTCACTTTCCTTAACCTGTTCTTAGCCGTTTGTGGACTGAGCAGGTGCCTATCTTTCTTTTGTCCCTATTTTCCATGTGACTATGGACTGTGACCTTGCCCCAAAACAAAGGTGCTTCTCAAATTTTGGGTATTGGAGATGGAAGGGGTCGAATCCTCACCCTTCAAAGTCCCAGTTACCAAAATTGTGACAGGAGCTACATTGTGTTGGTGCCTCATTTACCCTTTGTCCATGTGATCATCGTCTAGGACCATGGGCCCATCCCCAATGCTTTCGCATTTTGTGTTTCGGGGTTTCGGGCTATGGGTGCATGCATTGACGAGAACCCCGGAACATTGATTCCCAAAAAACTAAATCTATCGCCGCCTATCCCCATGAGATCGGATGAATCCACCTAATCCCGGGCTTCGAGACTTTGCGTTTTGCGAGTCCTGATGACTCTGCTCCCTTGCACTCCCAACTCACAAAATCGCGACTCAACATGAAACTATTCCTTGTGCAACTCTGTGACTACCATCACCCGATGGTCATTGATTTGCTCCATCGATAGATCCTCGCCATTGAGAACTGATCTTTTCCCGCTCGATTGATCTGTGTCACTATTCAACCACTTTTGGTGTTGCCAATAGTGAAAATGTAGACTTAGCTGACCAAACTTAGGCTTAGGCATACAAAGGTTCGGTGATGGAGGTAAGAGGAGGAGGGATCAACCATTTAGGAAGGATCTGGCAAGCCAAAAGGGAAACTAGTCAATCGAGAAGGATGACTGCGAGGAAGAAAGATATATGTCGGGAGGGAAAAGAAAACTACAATTTGGATCTGCAGAAGGGGACAAACAACGAAAATGCAGTCATAAGAAGAAAATACAAACCCCCAAGGTCTTGATAGGATTATGTGATAACATTAGGCTCCATGGGGGATGGCATGCTTCCTGCGAGCTGCCAAGAACGCGTAGCTCCAGTGCCTTAGTGTTGGGTTGTGGAGTCTTTATTAAAACAAAAACAAAATAACACAAAACAAAGATGTTATTTATAAATGTGGAACATCGGTTGTGGCTGTAAACAAAAAACATCTTTAGGAAATGCCCATTTATCGAGCTGCCAAAAATCTCATCTCCCTCCAAATTATGTAACCTGTATGTGTTATTTGGAAATACTTTGGAAATATTGAAGGGGTCGATCCATAGGGCATCAATATTTCCATGATTTCCCTTGTCTTGCCTGGGCGCATCACATTTAAGCAAAAGATCTCCCCGTTGGAAATCTTCTTTGCTCGCCTTTCTATCAAAGGCCTTCTTGATCCTTTGTTGATGGTCATGAGCTTTGTCCATCATTTGTTCTCTAGTTTTTTGTACCTCTACCAATTGATTAATTCTTTTGATCATATTGTCTAGTTCTCCTTAATAATCCTGAAAGAATTTTGCCATAGGTAGAGCCAGCTCAGAAGGAAAAATAGCTTCAGTCCCATAAACAAGTTGGAAATGGGATATGCGTAGGGACCTTTTGGTTGTCACTCAATCAACCCACAGAGAGAATTTTAGCTTTGAATCCCAGGCCTTCTTATTGTCTTCTAACAATATTTTAATAAGATTTATTAAGATTTTGTTAGAGGATTCTTCCAGTCCATTGCCTTGGGGATAATAAGGAGTGGAGTGAATTAATGAAATCCCAAACTGCTCACAGAGCCTAATCAATGGCTCATACTTAAAAGATGTAGCATTATCAGTGATAATTCTGCGAGGACAGCCAAACCTTGATATGATATCCTCCAGAAAGCTAATGATTAGCTTGTGTGAAGCATTCCTGGTGGGGATGACTTCTATCCATTTGGTGAAATAATATTTTGCAGTTAAGATCCACCTGTGTTGACCACTCGAAGTAGGATGAATCTATCCAATGAAGTCTAACCCCCATTTCTTGAAGGGTGTCGAAGCTACTACAGGCTTTAGTGGCAGGGATTTGAGCTGCTACTTTCCTGAGAATTTTTGGCATTTGATGCAGGCTCTGACCTCTCAGCAGATATTAGTGAATAAAGTGGGCCAGTAGTACCCAGCCCTGAGAATTTTGTAGGCTGTGGTCTTCCAAAAATGGTGTCCCCCACATAGGCTGCTATGAAAATAAAAAATAATTCTTTGGGTCTCCTGTGGGTTTAGACATCTCAGAAGCATTCCTAGAGGGTCTTTCCAATACAAGGCCTGGTCAATAAGGCAATACCTAATTTCTTTAAGCTTTAAATCTCTTTCCTTTCTCTTCCCCATTCCATCAGGAGGATTTAACTCTTGCAGAAAGTATATAATGTCTTTATACCAGGTGCATTCTACCAATGGATTGAGGTCTTGAGGACTGCCATCAGATAACCTAGCCTTCTGAATTTCTGAGCATTCATTGATGAAATTTACCTCCAAGGCCTTACAATTGGATTTGGCCAGCAGCTTAGCTAAACCCTGCCCTTTAACTAACTTGGTGGGCTTTATCTCTAGATCAAACTCAAGGATCTTGGAAACCCATTTACTACTCCTCCCATGTATGTTGGGTTGAATAAGAATGTCCTTCACAAAAGTTGAAGGGACCTATGAGATGACCTTTGAATGCAAGAAATAGACTCTAAAAGCTTTGAGAGATTTCACCAGGGCATAGGCTTGCTTCTCCATAATTTCATACCTGATTTCTGCATCCCTTAATGCCTTACTGAAGAAAGAAATAGGCTACTCCAACCCATCCTCATTTTTTTGCAACAAAACAGTAGCCATTGTATCCAAAGAAGAAAAATAAAAGATCAGGAAATCCTTGGAATAATCAGGACTGATAAGCACAAGTGCCTCAGTCAATGCTTTCTTGATTTGGTCAAAATATTCCCTAGGCTCAGGAGTCCACTTTACTTCATTTCCTTTCCTTAGCATGGTTGTGATATGCTTCACCAATTTGGAAAAATTCGAGACAAACCTCCTCAGAAAGTTAATATTTCCCAAGAAAGCATGGACTTCCTTTATGGACCTGGGAAGTGATAAGGTCTGAATTGCTTCCACCCTATTAGGATCAATCCTCACTCCTTCTATTGATACTATATGGCCTAACAACCTTCCCTCTTTCTTTGCGAACAAATATTTTTGGGGATTTAAGGAAAGACGAAACCTTATGCATTTCAAGAAGACCCTTTTCAAGTGCACGTAGTGCTCTGTATCAGATCTAGAGAATACTATAATGTCATCTAGGTAGATGAACACAAATTTGTCTCTTTCCCTAGTGAACACAATGTCCATGGCTCATTGAAAGTTCGCTCCTGCGTTCATTAACACAAAGGGCATTTTTTCATACATGAACGTGCCCCAAGGATTGGTGAAGGTTGTTTTCTCTCGGTCCTTAGGTAGGACTGATATCTGAATGTAGCCATAAAATCCATCAATCATAGATATCCTTGATGCACCAGTTACCCTTTTTAAAATATGTTCCATCTTGGCTAGGGGATAATTGTCCTTCTTTGAACTCCTGTTCAGATTTTGGAAATCAACACAAAGTCTGATTTCTTCACTTTTCTTTCTCACTGGGACCAAGTTGGCCACCCACTCTGAATACCTCAGAGGCACAATGATCTGAGCATCTAGCAACTTCTTCACCTCTCTCTCCATGATGGGCAGCAACATAGGAATAATCTGTCTTAATTTCTGCCTAAATGGTTTGGCCTCTTCTTTCAATGGGATATTGTGTTCTATGACGCCTGTGTCATATGTTTTGATATCTTTGTAGGTTCAAGTGAACACATCAATAAACTGCTTTAAAATCTTAACATACTCAGTCCTCTGCTCCTTTGTCAAGCTGCTCGACAATTTGACAAACTTTGGTTCCTTCTCTTTGACAATGTTGCATTCAGATATGTCAACATCATCAATCGACTTCTTGGATTTCACTACCACATAATTATTGTCAAAGATCCTCTCCAATAGGACTAGTCCCTTTGGAACATGATTGTTTGGTAACTGCACAATGTGATGATTAGCAATTTTCTTTAAAAACCCATCAGTAAGGAAGCCACTTTCAGGTTCATGTTCATGGTCTATTTGTAATGCAGAAAATTCATCAACTGTCTCCAGGAATCTTCTGATCTCAAGATCGTCCTCAAATACCTTCCAATTCTTAACATTGTTTGGTATAGAGGGTCCGTATTTTACCTCTACATCATACCTGAGCTTAGGTGGTAGGGGAACCTTGAAATTGCCTATCGAAACAGCCAAAGAATCGGCCAAAGTATTCTCCTCTCTAGGAATGAATGAAATATTGAAAGCCAAGAAAAACTGTCTATTAAATCCCACACTTCATTCCTATAGGCTCTCAGCCTCAGATGCTTGGCTTGGTAAAGACTTCTGACTTGTTTTAAAACCAGCTCAGGATCCCCAAAGACAACTATTTCTTTGATTCCCATGTCCTTTGTAGCTCTCAATCCCATCACAAGAGCTTCATACTCTGCCACATTATTGGTAGTTTCAAACTCTAATTTGTATGACAAAGATACAGTTTCTTGAACAAGAGAAATGAAAAATACCCCAGTGCCAGCACCTTCTCTAGAATAAGCTCCATAAAAGAACATTTTCCACACCACAGTAGTTGGGGGAGGTACTTCATGAGAAGAAACTGGTTTCTTTTTAATTTGAAGAGGAGCCTCAGGGGTGTGGGTGAGCTGCAACAAGATGGATCCTAGATCAGTGTCAAGGGAAAAAATGGGGTGATTGGTAGGTTCTGCCTCATCACTAATGAAGTAGGCTAGTTTAGATTCTCTGTACAGTCTTCTGTTTTCTCCTCCAAAGACTGGGATGGTAGCATATGTCAGGTCCATCTGTAATGTTCCACTGAGATTTTTGATCCAAGATCTTGACAATAGCATGCCAAATTTGGGGGGAACATCAGCTACCACAATGTCCATGACCACACTCTTCATGGGCATCTGAAACAAGGTTACTACCAGATCTTTGATGACCCCAAGGCATTGCACCCTCCTTGAATCAAAAGAGTACAAATCATGATAGGCCTTTGTGACTTCCAGCCTAAGCTCTTCCATGACTGCTTTGGGCATGAGGTTATGGGAGGCCCGGAAATACATTAAACAATTATGAAGCACCTTGTCATGTATGTTCAAGGACGTGTAGAAGGGAGGGGATGAGTCATCTTTATCTTCTACCATAGGACCTAGGATGACTGTTGGATTTTCATATTGCAAGTTAATTGAGTCAGTGGGATGACATGATGGATCTGGCTGCAAAATCTTAGAGAGGCTCTTATTGAAATCCTTGTGCTTGACAAGTTTAGAGAGGGGTACAAGAATTATGATTTTTTGAATTTCATGCTCGAAATTAAAAGAGGATGTGAGTTTTGGGGTTTCCTTACCTTTGTTGTCATCGACCATTTCTTTAGTAGGCTTCTTTGTTCTGGTGGGTTGCTCAGGAGCATCAAGCATTCTAGCTTTCTTCTTGGATTTGAGGTTATATTTATTTGGGCTACTACTAGCCTTGTCTCCCTTTCTCAGCCCATTAAGATGATTGTCCATGAGAGACTCCTTGTATGCTGATTAAGTCAAATGAGGAAAAGGGGAGGTGTCTCCAAAACAATGGATTTTAGGATCAAGCTCATCTATTTCCTCCCCTTCCTTGTTAGTAACCAAGTTGTTCTGAAGGGGAGTTTGGATTCTCTGATCTTCTCTATCTTTGTTCCTTGGTTCCCTTGGCATAATCTAGGGAATATTGTTGTTTGGCCTCCAGAAGTTTCCTCTGTTTTCCAGATTTTGAGGATTTTTGTACATTGGCTTCCCCTCCATTTTTATATTCTCCATATCAGCAGACAAAGTCTTTACCATCTTTGCCAATTCATCTACTTGCGGATAAGCTACAACAGAACCAGAGGTTGATGCCTCAGATTTACCACTTCCCTTGTCTTGGTCAAATTTGCTTCTAAGCCTGCTAATTGCAAACACATTGAATTCCACTTCCAGGGTTGCATCTCGCATGTTAGCCAAGGAAATATTTCTTCTCTCTCTGAGCAGGAGGTAGAAATTGGGGTCAAAGGCACTAGCATAGGTGATTCTAGCAGAGGCCTCTGAGGGTTTTATTTCAGCAGGGATCTTATTGTACATTTTATTGAATCTTTTGGAGAAGTCAGAGACATACTCTACTTCCTTTTTCTTCAAGGACCCAAACTCTATCATGCAATACATGAAATCTTTTTTATCCCCACACTGTCTCAAGAAAGCATTATCTAGGGATTCAATCCTAGCAATAGATCCAGGGGTCAATCCCCTAAACCATTTCCTACCTCACCATCAAGGCTTTGAACAAAGACGCTCATCCAGACATATTCATTTTCAATGTTTAGGTTGTCTGCATAGTTGTAGAAGGAAGAAAGGTGCTCTTCAGTAGTTATGTCCTCCTCTCCAGTGAACTTAGGCATGTATTTCAGGTAATCTCCAGCAGAGAGAGCATTTAAAGGTTGAGGTAAAATGAGAGGAGCATATATGGCCGCTACTATGGCATCCATTATGTTTACAGGGGGATTAGCTCCTGCCATCAGCGTGTGAACAAGAGGAGAAACAGGAGGAGATGGGGGTCGAGCAGGAGAAACTGGAAATGAGTTGATAGGAGGAAAAGGGAACAACAGAGGAATTGAAGAAAAAAAAATAGGGCTAGAGGGAGCAGATATCTGTGTTTGCACAGTAGCATCAACAATAGTAGAAGGAGCGATGGCAAAGCTAGGGGTAGGAAAATTCTCTAAGGTCCTGGGTTCTAACCAAGGTACAAATTCAGGGGAAAGAGGAGTGACTAGGATTTCTCCCTCCAATCCCAGACCAGGAGGGGAAAACTCAATAGGAACACTCCCGAAATTTAAAGTTCACGAAACTCCAATAGAAGGTATGACAGGGGAGTGAGAAACAAAAAATGGAGTTTCTACAGAAGGAGATGGAAAATTATCAGAAATACATGGTACAATAGTATAATTTCCTTCTCGAGAGGACTTTTCCCTTTTGATAAATTTCTGAGAATCATCTTCAAACATAGCTAGAGGTAGTTGTGGATGAGCCCGCGTGTGTCTGCCTTTCAGAGCCAGCTGAACAGTGGGGTTAGACCAGTGGAGTCGTCACAATGGAGTCACCAGGTGCATAGTAGGAATCTTGGAGGGCTCTAATTCCTGATGCACCTTCAGAATCAGAGATTCAATGCCATTCAATCCTGAAGAAAATCTTCAACTTCGTCCCCAGCAACAACGCCAGAAATGTTAGCACCAGAAGTCACTCTTGGATTGCAGCAGGAGTAAGCCTGATACCCATCATTTTATGTCACGATTTTCTTATAAAAAGGTGATCAAATAGAAGTAAACTTAGAACAATATCATTTTAACTCATAATCCTAGACCAGGCTATGCATGAATAGGTGAGGTCTTGATCTAACTTCCATCAATAAGCTAAGATTAAAATGGGTAGATCAAATACTTGTTGAGAGAGATGAACAAGACTGCTATGGTCATCAAGCTTTCCAACATCTTGGAGAAGAACAAAAAAACACTAAAATGTGCCTAACAACACAGTTATAATGGCTACAATGACAGCTTGACTAGATATTCCAATTCCGAGAATCACAATGCTACTATAACAACTTGATTGGATCCTCCAATTCCAAGATATTCAGTGTGAGAGGGATAAGGTAACACAGGAAATTGATTAAAACTGGTGCAAAATTGCAGTTATCAACCATTCATCATCCTACAATATCACAACCCTCGATTGGATCCTCCAATTCTGAGTTTCTTAACACAGAGCTTACAGAGATGGAAAGAAGTTGACTTTCATTAAACATGAACTCTCAAATACAAATGCATAACTTAGAAAAATAATGTTTTGTCAAAACTTTACAATTGGGAGCTTAGCTCTACCATCGACACTTACAAAGATATCAAAATTGAGTATATATACTTAGAGCAATTCGCTTCCTTACAGCAGGAGATTCATTGAGGTACCTCTTTTAAGGATTTGTGTGTGCATGATATTCTTGCAGACTATGCATGCAAATTTTTATCTGACACTGGTTCAGACAACATGGCATTTGCAGGGAACCTATCCATCGGGGTAGTACGGGTTGGCTGCTCCAGAATTTTCCCTACACCTTCCATTTATGGATTGAGTTGAGGTTCCAACCACCTTCTTGAAATTCATTAATTACATTCATTCATGGCGGGAGGTCGAGGCTTTATGTACAGGGAATGACCACGCGCCAACCATCCAAGACTTAGAGGCTAGCCTCCTTTTTTCCGTCTCTACCCTTAATGTAACCTAGGACATGACCCTTTGCTTGCTTTCAAATAAATTTTGGCATTTTCCTTTTAGGGATTCCCATATGCTATGTTCGGGATCCCCGATGCTTGGCATTGCGAAATCTCTCTGTCCAAAACAATGGCTCGATCTTCCCTTAGAATCGACGGCTAGGGTCACTTTCCTTAACCCATTCTTAGCCGTCTGTGGACTGAGTAGGTGCCTATCTTTCTTTTGGCCCTATTTTCCATGTGACTATGGATTGTGACCTTGCCCCAAACCAAAAGTGCTTCACGAATTTCAGGTATCAACGATGGAAGGGGTCGACTCCTCTCCCTTCAGACTCTCGGTTGTCAAAATCGTGATAGGGGATACATTGTGTTGGTGCCTCCTTTACCCCTCATCCACATGATCGTTGGCTAGAACCATGGGCCCATCCCCGACACTTTTGCATTTCACATTTCGAGGTTTCGGGCTATGGTTGCATCCATTGACGAGAACCCCGAAACACTAATTCCCAAAAAACTCAATCTATCACTGCCTATCCTCACGAGATCGGATGGCTCCACCTAATCCTGGGCTTCGGGACTTTGCGTTTCGCGATTCCTAATGACTCTTCTCCCTTGCACTCCCAACTCGCGAAATTGCGACTCTACATGACGCTATTCCTTGTGAAAATCTGTGACTGTCTTCACCCGATGGTCATTGATCTACTCCATTGATAGATCCTCACCATTGAGAACTGATCTTTTCCTGCTCGCTTGATTTGTGTCACTGTTCAACCACTTTTGGTGCTGCCAATAGTGAAAATGGAGACTTAGCCAACCAAACTTAGGCTTAGGCATACAAAGGTTCGGTGATGGAAGTAAAAGGAAGAGGGATCGACCATTTAGGAAGGATCTAGCAAGCCAACACAAAAAATGGTCAATCGAGAAGGATGACTGCGAGGAAGAAAGATATATGTTGGGAGGGAAAATAAAACTACAATGTGGGTCTGCAGAAGGGGAAAAAAAGGAAAACGCATTCATAAGAAGAAAACATAGACCTCCAATGCCTTGAGAGGATTATGTGATAACAGAAATCATGAGAATGATATTCACCTAATTCTCGAGAGTGTTCCTCCTAACATCAAGCCTTACATATACCCTTATTCCTAGAAGAGTGAAATTTAGCGTATGGTTGAAGCAATGTTAGAGTCTGGAATTATTAGACCTAGACAAAGTTCTTACTCTGCACCGGTGGTAATGGTACTCAAGAAAGAGGGCTCATGGCATATGTGTCCAAATTATAGAGAGATAAACAAGATCAATATTAAATATACCTTTCCCATTCTCGTCATTTATGAATTGTTAGATGAACTAAATGGAGAAATCTACTTCACAAAGTTGGATCTTCGTTCAGGGTATGATCAGATTACAATGAAGGAAGCAGATATCCCAAAAACAACATTCCAAACTCATGAAGGCCATTATGAATTTTTGGTCATGACTTTTGGCCTTACGAATGCACCTTCCATATTCCAAGGGTTGATGAATTCCATTTTCAATCCCTTCCTTCAAAAATTTGTGTTAGTATTTTTTTATGATATACTAATCTATAGCAAGTCTTGGGAGGATCATTTTTGACATGTTGACAAGGTGCTACAACTACCAAAGGAGAAACATTTATACGCCAAACCATCCAAATGTTTATTTGGGGTGAAGGAGGTATATTAGTTGGTTCATATTGTATCTCACGAAGGTGTCAAGGTAGACCCTAACAAGATTAAGGCAGTGATGGAATGGCTGATTCCCAAAACATTGAATAATCTTAGAGTATTTTTTCTTTTGACAGGTTACTACCACAAGTTTGTTCGAAACTATGGAAGAATAGCAACACATTTAACAACATTAACTAAGAATGATGCATTTTCATGGACTCCAGAGGCAACTCAAGATTTTGAACAACTTAAAGAGGTGATGTGAAAAGCTCATGTCTTGACCACACCAGAATTAAAAAAAACCTTTATTGTGGAATGTGATGCCTCAGGAAATGGAATTGGTGTTGTTCTAATGCAAGAAGGAAGGCCCCTTGATTTTGAAAGTTGGAAACTCAAGAGAAAGGACTTACAAAAACCCATTTATGAGAAGGAAATGATGACAATACTGCATGCATTAAATAAATGGTACCCTTACATAATATGTATGCACTTCAAGGTCAAAACAGATCATAATAGTCTTATTTATACTTCTTGGAACAAAGACTATCTTCAGAAGAACAACAAAAATGGGTGACCAAGATGTTGGGTTACGATTTTGAAATCATATACAAAAAAGGGAAGAAAAATGTTGTGGTAGATGCACTCTCAAGAAAGGATGAAGATGTTGAGGCCTTTCTCTATGGTGTCTCGATCATCCAACCCGATTGGATAATAGAAGAGAGGGATGAATGGAAGAATGATGAAAACATGTGGACTTTCATTCAAAGGTTGCAACAGGATTCCAATGCATCAAATATATTTACATGGAAAAATGATTCACTATGACACAAAGATCTCTTAATTTATGTAAGAAATCCCAACTCAAACAAAAGGTACTCTTGGAATTGCACACCTCTTTGGTAGGAGGGAAGACAGGATATTTTAAAACCTACCATAGGGTCAAGAAGGATTTTTTTGGGATGGACTTAAAACTGATGATCAAAGGTTTGTGGCAGAATGTTTGGTTTTCCAACAAAATAAGTTGGAAACAATTAATACCCCAGGTATTTTATAACCATTAGCCATCCCAAGTCAATGTTGGGAGGATGTATCCATGGATTTCATCACAGGTTTACCAAAGTCTGAAGGAAAGAGTGTCATCATGTTGATTGTTGATAGATTGACCAATTACACACACTTTTGTGCACTCTCACACCCTTTCAAAGCCAGTACAGTTTCCACTGCATTCATGGAAATAGTTCAAAAGCTGCATGGAAGCCCAAAGATTATTGTAAGTGACAAAGATCCCATCTTCACTGGACATTTTTGGACAAAATTATTTTCTTGTTTGGCTACTCAATTGGCTCATAGCTCATCTTATCATCCTCAATCTGATGGACAAACTGAGATAGTGAAAAAATGTCTGGAAGGCTACCTTCGTTGCTTTGTCTCTGATAAAAAAAAACAATGGTTCAAGTGGTTACCCTTGGCAGAATGGTGGTATAACACTTCCTTTCATACTGGAACAAAAATTACACCATTTATGGCACTCTATGGATATCACCCACCTTCCATCACTTCTTCTCTAAAATAAAAAATCTAAGGATCAAGTAGTGGAAGATCACATGGATCATCAACAATAAGTTCTCCAACTCTTAAAGGAAAACCTGACCATGGCACAAAATCGCATGAAACAACAAGCATATCAACATCATAGTGAAAGAAGTTTTCAAGAAGAAGTTTTGTAGTAGAGGATTGGGTATTTTTAAGACTACAACGATACAAATAGATGTCCCTCAAGCAAGATAAGAAGGATAAAAAATTATCACCAAAGTACTATGGCACTTATAAGGTGTTGCAAAAGATTGGTACTATGGAATACAAATTGGTGTTGCATGCATCTTCGTGAGTACACCTAGTTTTCCATGTTTTGTGCTTAAAGAAGGTTATAGGTGACAAGATCCCAATTCAAACTCTATTTACAGAACTTGACGAGGATGGAAAAATCATATTGGAGCTCAAATCCATCATTGACACGAGAATTTACCAGCTGAGGAATAGATCAATTTCAGAGTATCTCATTAAGTGGAGGAAACTACTTGCTAAAGATTGCACTTGGGAAGATGCGTATTTTATACATAATGATCTAGAATTACTCAAGCGTTGCGGAAAACACTTTCCTGAAGGGGAGGTGCATGTTAAGCCCTAAATAGTGGCACATTACTCCTTAACTGGAGCATATTACATAAGTATTGTTATTGTATTTATGTCAACTTGGATCCATTAGTTGTAATTGTACCTCCTAGTGTCCTATAAATACCAAGGAGACCTTTTCATTTGGAATCATCTTGTATTTGTAAATTTATGTCGTGTATAAGGAGGTTTCCCCCTAGAAGAGGCTTATTATCTAAAACTTTCTCTTTATCAAGGAGTTGAATACTTATTCTGAGGTTTTCTATGCTATTTCGATATTTGGTTCTTAACATATAGGTTATTTTTAGGGTTTTAGTTGTCTTAGGGTTTTAGTGGTAGTTTTCTTAGGGATTCTCAAGTATGGAATACCATTGGTATGCATACTATTGCATGCCATGGTATTGCAATGGTATGCATACCATGGTATCACAATAGTATGCATACCATTGGTATGCATGCCATGGTATTGCAATGGTATCCATACCATGGTATCACAACGGTATGCATACCATTGAATACCATTGGTATGCATACCATTTATAGATTATTTTTAGGGTTTTATTTTTATTAGGGTATTAGTAGTAGTTGTCTTAGGGATTCTCAAGTATGGCATACCATTGCATACCATTTATAGGATATTTTTAGGGTTGTAGTTGTATTAGGGTTTTAGTGGTAGTTGTCTGATGGATTCTCAAGTATGCATACCATGGTATCACAATGGTATGCATACCATTGCATATCATTGGTATGCATACCATTTATAGGTTATTTTTAGGATTTTAGTTGTCTTAGGGTTTTAGTGGTAGTTGTCTTAGGGATTCTCAAGTATGGCATACCATTGGTATGCATACCATTGCATATCATTGTATTTCAATGGTATGAATACCATGGTATTACAATGGTATGCATACCATGGTATCGCAATGGTATGAATACCATTACATACCATTGGTATGCATACCATTTATAGGTTATTTTTAGGGTTTTAGTTGTCTTAGGGTTTTAGTGGTAGTTTTCTTAGGGATTCTCAAGTATGCATACCATTGGTATTGCAATGGTATGGATACCAATTGTATCATACCATGGTATTGAAATGTTATGCATACAATCGGATACACTGGTATCACAAAGGTATGCATGCCTGTTGGATCATGTTGTCATTAATGCCAATGATTTGATTATTTGGGAGATTGTTGGATCCTATGTCATTGATGTAAATGATTTGGTTTGATTGATGTCAAGTAATTGATTGATATGATGCCCTTAATGAGAATGATATGTCCAAGTGGAAACCAATCGATGCAAAGATGAATCATTAGTGTCTTATCATGGTTGATAAGGTGCACAAATGAATGAACTCCAAAGTGGTCCCCTTATGGTGAAATCCGTCATGGGAAGACGCTTTACGGATTGGGTTATCCTAGAAGAAACATTGGAGGACCCATGCTTGCATGTGGTATAATGAGATGAAGATCAATGAAGTTGTTGGTGAAACTATCCTAGATGGATAGTGCTTGACATGCCATTTCCGGTGGTATGTGGAATGTCACATAACTCCTCACTGTTTGAGAGTTATGGCCTTATGAAGTTGGAGGACCCCCATATGAAGGCTTGAAGCCCCAAAAGGTCAAAGAAGTAAAAGTGCTTGAAAAGAAGAAATCATTATTTAAATGATAAATTAAAGTGACAAAATCAAGATGGATTATTTAAATGATAA
>CBVK0100352429.1:0-21048 GCA_900067695.1 Picea abies
ACATGTGCCTGAAATGTTGAATCATCTTGACACCTTTCATTGCCTGGTTGTGCCATGTGTTCTTAGGTTTGCTGACATGTCTTTTTTTGAGATTTCACATTTTGAAACTTCGGGACTCCTAATGTTGAGAGTCTCTGACTTCTCCATCTCTCGATTTACGAAAATCCGAAATGGACTGGGATCAACGGTCCAGATCAAACCTTGATCTGATGGATTAGATTAAATCGCGGTTTCGCATATCGCGATTTCGTGAGTTGAAAGGTTGGAGCATTTCATTCCATTGACTTTCCAATCATCAAAATGTTAACCTGTGTCCATGTGTCCTGCTTGTAAATGGACAGTCCTCCTTCTTTTGAGATTTTGTACGCCTGCTTCTCCGTACACTTTAAAGAACGTGCAGGTTCTGCTTGATCCAACGATGGTCGGATCCCATGCTTAGATCTAACGCTTGAGATCTATCCTCCTCTTCAGTGCGCTCTTCTTGTCTACATTCAGATCTGATGGCCATCAGGAATTTAGGATGGGATTCAGCGATCACTGACGCTTCTCCTCCCGAGCGTACTTTGTCCTTGTTTTTCCTTCGTTGCATACTCTGATCTTTCCATCAATGACAAGAACATACTACTTGTAAAGCATGCCAACCATCCTATGCACTATCTCTTATGATCTTATCGAGCTTGCTCTGTAGCATCTTCCCAAACTACTTCTGGTGCCCATCTGTTACATTCTTCCTGTACTCAATCCATCATCACTATTGTACTTGCCATCAATGACAAGCATATGCTGCCTGTAAAACATGCCAACAATCTCCTCCTTTGTCATTGATGGTAACTAACGCACCCGACTTCTTTTCTCCCCCTTTGACATCAATTTCAAAGAAGAGACATGCTCCCCTTGAGCTGTTGCAGTAATTTTAGGAGGCATTAGATATTCAAACCATACAAAACTCCCCCTAACAAGATGGACTCTTTTAGGTGTGAAACAAAATGACACCCAACTTCTGTTTGAGATATTCAAACGGTGTCTTGGCTAGGGGTTTAGTAAAGATGTCTGCAATTTGTTCTGTAGTCGGAATGTAATGGACCTGAACAATCTGATTGGTGACCTGCTCTCTCAGAAAATGATATTTTATGGGAATATGTTTGGTCTTTGAGTGGAAGACAGGATTTTTAGACACACTGATGGCACTAGTGTTATCACAATGAATTGGGATCGGTGCAGTGTATTTTACCTCTAAGTCTGCAAGTGTCTGAATCATCCATAATACCTGAGTGCAACAGGTAGCAGCAACAATGTACTCAGCCTCTGTGGTTGATAAAGAAATGGAACCTTTCTTTTTACTAAGCTAGGCTACTAAGGAGTCACCCAGGAAGAATGCTCCTCCACTGGTGTTTTTTCTCTCATCAACACAGTTTGCGCAATCTGCATCTGAATAAGCAGTCAACTGAAGATTTTGATTTCTGGGATACCATAGACCATAAGTCATTGTTTCTTTTAGATACCTGAATATCCTTTTGACAGCTTGCAAATGACTCTGTTTAGGTGCAGCCTAGTATCTTCCTACCATTCCTACAGCATGCATTATGTCTGGGCGAGATGTTGTGATGTACAGTAGGCTTCCTATCATTGATCGATATGAGCTTTGATCAACATCAGGTGAATCATCATCCTTGCTTAATTTACATCCAGTTACCATAGGTGTACCCACAGGTTTAGAATCTTCCATTTGAAACCTTTTCAGCATTTCTCTTAGATATTTTTCTTGAGAAATGAACATCCCTTCGGGCCTCTGAGTAATTTGCAAACCAAGAAAAAATGATAGTTCTCCTATCATAGACATTTCAAATTCAAACTCCATGGCAGAAGCAAACCATTGTACCAGTGAATCATTATTACATCCAAAGATGATGTCATCTACATAGACCAATACGATGAGCAAATCATTATCCTTTGTTTTAATATACAGATTGTTGTCAGTTGTTCCTCTCTTGAACCCTTTGTCTTTGAGATACGTATTTAGTCTGTGATACCAGGCTTGAGGGGCTTGTTTTAAACCATATAAAGCTTTCTTCAGCTTGCATACTAAGTTAGGGTTATCAGACAATTTGAAACCCTCTGGTTGTTCCATATAGACTTCTTCACTTAAATCTCCATTCAGAAAGGATGACTTGACATCCATTTGCTAGACTTTAAATCTTTTATGACAAGCATAGGCAAGAAACATTCTGATAGCTTCTAATCTTGCTACGGGCACAAATGTTTCATCAAAATCCAGTCCTTCTATCTGAGCATAGCCTTTACAGACTAACCTCGCTTTGTTCCTGATAGTTTTTCCTTGCTCATTCAACTTATTCTTAAAGATCCATTTGGAGCCAATGACGTTTTTACCTTTAGGTCTTTGAACCATCTCATACGTATTATTTTTCTCAATCTAATCTAGTTCTTCATTCATTGCTTTAACCCAGTGGTCATCTTTGTTGGCCTCATTAAAATTCTTGGGTTCCATCATGGATATGAAGGTTGTATGAGATTGTTCAGTGTTTTTTATTAGCTTTCTTCTGGTTTGTACACCTTTGTCTTTTTCCCCAATTATCTGACTTGCAGGATGATTCTTTTGAATGATTCTAGAGGAGGAATTTGTAGTTGACTGCTGATTTGAGTCTATCTGAGTGTCTGAGTCTTCATCTGATTCAGAGTCTTCGTTTTCTTATTCTTGGACCTATTCATCTTCATCTTTAGCTGTGTCTTTTGTAGAAGACTCATTACTGTACACCTCTCTTGCTGGGATTCCTTCATCAATTTTTACATAAATACAGTCAACCATTTTATGCATCCTCTTATTATAGCATCTGTATCCTTTATTGTTTGTAGCATACCCTAAGAAAAATACCTTCATCAGCCCTGTCATCATATTTTCCGAGGTTCACATCATTATTCTTTATGTAGCATTTACTCTCAAAGACTCTAAAGTGTTTGATTGAGGCAGGTCTTCCAAACCATAGTTCATAAGGTGTCTTGTCACTTTGTGGTCTGAGGTGGGCTTTGTTAAGCACATGGACTGTTGTGTGTATTGCTTCTACCCAATAGGTTTGACCAATGTTCTTCTCATTCATCATTGACCTGGCCATTTCTTGCACTGTTTTGTTTTTCCTCTCAACTACTCCATTTTGTTGTGGAGTTCTTGGGATTGTGTATTCTCTCTTGATCCCATGCTCATCGTAGAATTCCTTGAAGTATCTTGACATAAACTCTCCTCCCTGGTCTGATCTTACTGCCTTTAACCTCTTCCATGTTTGAGTCTCAGTTAAAGCCTTGAATATTTTAAACTTCTCAAATGCTTCAGCTTTTTCTTTGAGAAAGGCAACCCAAGTAAGTCTGGAGTAATCATCGATAATCAGCATGAAGTAGTTTTCTTTCCCTGTGCCTTCCTGTCTTGATGGTCCACATAAATCCATATGAACTAGTTGGAGTGGTTTCTCTGTTGAAGTAAATCTCTTGGACTTAAACTGTGTCCTGTTTTGCTTCCCCACTTGACAGGGTTTACACATTGAATCTTGGGGCTTTGAAATTCTCGGAAGATCTTTTACTGCCTCGAGGTTTTTTATTTTGATTAAGTGGTCAAAGTTTAGATGTCCAAGTCTCCTATGCCATAACCATCTTTCATCATGTTTGCTTAGATGACATTCTTCTCTATTTTCTTTCAGCACATATACATTATTTTCTGTCCTTATGCCTTTGGCCACCACTTGTCCTAAGTTTACAGACTTTATCTTGCAGTCCTTGGACGTGAACAACACCTCGCATCCTCTGTCACACATTTGACTTACATTGAGCACATTATGTTTCAGCCCATCCACAAGTTGAACATCTTGGGATTTTCCTTTTCCATTACTTAAGCTCACCATCCCTTTTCCTTTTATTTTCCCTGGAGCATCATTTCCAAAGGTTACGATTCCTGATTTTCTTTCACTTAGAGATAGAAACTTGCCTTTGTCTCCCGTCATGTGTTTGTAGCATCCACTGTCTATATACCAAGGGTTTTCTTTTCTTTGAGTAGACAATACTAATCCACACTTGTTACTTTCCTTCTTCTTCCAAAACTTGACATTTTCAACAGGGGATTTTGAATCTGGTTCATAGTTCCTTAACCGACAGTCAATAGATTTATGTCCAAAGTTATGATAGGTGTAGCATTCAACCTCATTATTCAATAAGTCAAACTTATTGTTGCAGTGTTGCCTACGTATTGACTGTTGATTATTTCTTGCCCTCCTTAGTTGTATGTGTCCAGACTTAATTTGACAATTTGCAGTCTGTGAAGGATTATTACCTGACTGTATCATTTTTTGTTGTGGGAAGTATTTATTCCTTTGAAATCTTAATTGCTCATGTCTAAGTCTTAAGGAACAATTTACAGCTTTGTGACCAAAGTTAGAACAATAGAAAAAATAGCCATAGAAAAATTCTTTGTACCTGGAAAATGGTTGTCTTCTTTGAGCAAATTGATTTCTTTCTTGTTGATGACATCTTTCAACAGAGAGAACATTGTTTCTTCGTTCTACAGATTCAGTCCTGGCACCATTTTCTTTACTCGTCCTGGGTTGTTGATTGTCTTCCTTTGTTTCTACAGGTTTGTTATTGTCCTTAGTTGTACTTTTGACAAACTTGATGGGTTCTTCATTTCTTGTCTTCCCACTGCTTGATCCCTCTTCATAACCCAAACCAGTTTTCATCTTTGGTTTCCTTTGCTGATTCAGAATGGTGGCTAATCCTTTTGAGGCTTTGATACTTGACAGATTCTGATTATACAAGGCTTGAAACTGCTCCATTTCTTTCCTTGTTTTCACTACTTCTTGTTCTAATGATTCACATCTTGCCTTCTTTTCTAATAGCTGTTGTTTTAGAATCTCTTTGATTTTCTTTGCCTCTTCCAATTCTACTTTTAGTAGGACAAGGTCTTCATCAGGTTCTTTATTGTTTTTCTCAAACTGTATCAACAGTTGTCTTTGCTTTCTATTCTTGATTCTTAGTCTATCAATCTCTTCCAATGCACTGATCAGTTCTCCTTTCATGTCAACCACAGCTTCTTCTTCATTAACATCACTCCCTGTGCTATTATTGTCATAGTCCTCTTTGGCCATAAGTGTGAAGTCATTTATTTTATCTTCAATAGATGAATCATTGTCCTCATCATCTGAAGGATCATCATCATTGTTTGCACAAAGACTTTTCTTCTTAAAGTTATTCTCTTTAAAGAAATTTGTGTTTGTATTTCTCCTCATCATCACAAGTCTGATCCTTTCCTTTGTGGGGACATTTGTTTGCAAAATGACATTTGTTTGCAAAGTGTCTTCTGCACGCCTCTAGCACTTTCTGCTCTTGCCTCTTCTACTCTATGTTGCATATCCCTTCAATGCACCATTCCTCGACTGTGCATTTCTACTCCTATGTTCTGCCTCCTTGTCCACACCTGAATTCTCCTCCACAGCGACAACCCCGCTCTCTTCTTTCTTTTTCATTCTTATAGTCTATGTTGTCTATGTGCATGCAATATTCACAATGCCTCTGCATGCTCACTCCGCGCCAAATTCCTCCACAACTCGAGTGCTCTGTCTGATCATCATTGTGACTCTTCAGCTTCTCTGGTAGTTCCCACCATGCGTCCATCATCACTGGGTGTTCAGCTGAGATTTCTCAACCTCTCTGGTAGTTGAGACTCCTCATCTTCTTTGGCACAGTCGAGCTTATGCCTTCTGTTTCAGTGACAGACTTCAACGCTCATCCATCTGTCAATCCCTTTAAGAATCGTCTTTCTTCACTGGGCAAAGCTTAGAGACTCTTCATCTCCTCTAGCGATCATACCGAAGTGTCTTCGAGTCCTCTGGAAGAAACCATCAGTGGTTTTTGGCAGTTACACTGTGTTGAGCTACAGTAGCCCTCCAATCTTGTTCAAATTCACCTGCACCGTTGGATTGATTACATGGGATCTTGCATTCATTTCGGCATTTCGGCATTCGGCAATTCGACATTCGTGTGACCATGCATCTTGACATTCCTAGTTGCGATCCCCGAAATGAATCTTGGTTTCTCTAGCTCTTTCCTCCATCTCTCACTAATGTGACCAAGGGTTGTGACCATGGCCTTATGCATAAGGTGCTTTCGCGATTTTTCATTTCGTGATTCTAGAGATGAGGTATCTCGACTCTCCAAGTCGCGATCTTGACATTCCTGTGGTGAATTTTCTTGATGCTTCCAACTCCCGATCCACGAAACTCCGAAAGGGAGTCGGATCAATGGTCCACATAACCCCCAAAGAAGGACGGTTGACGGGATTTCGACATTTCACAATTCAGCATTTTGGGACTCCTAATGCTGAGAGTTTCTTGACATCTCCATCTCCTGATTTTCGAAACTCCGAAGTGATGTAAACATGTTGATGTCACACATGGATTGACACGTGTTGAATAACTACCATGTGTCACTCTGATTCATGACTTACATGTGCCTGAAATGTTGAATCATCTTGACACCTGTCATTGCTTGGTTGTGCCACGTGTTCTTAGGTTTGTTGACGTGTCTTGTTTCGGGATTTCACATTTTGGCACTTCGGGACTCCTAATGTTGAAAGTCTCTGACTTCTCCATCTCTCGATTTTCAAAAATCTGAAATGGAATGGGATCAACGGTCCAGATCAAACCTTGATCTGATGGATCAGATTAAATTGTGGTTTCGCATATCGCGATTTCACGAGTTGAAAGGTTGGAGCATTTCATTCCGTTGACTTTCCAATCAATGAAATGTTAATCTGTGTCCACATGTCCTGCCTGTAAATGGACGGTCCTTCTTCTTTCGGGATTTTGTACGCCCGCTTCTCCTTGCCTTTAAAGAACGTGCAAGTTCTTCTTGATCCAACGATGGTCGGATCCCGCACTTGGATCTAACGCCTGAGATCTATCCTCCTCTTCAGTGCGCTCTTCTTGTCTACATTCAGATCTAATGACCATCGAGAATTCAGGATGGGATCCAGCGATCACTAACACTTCTCCTCCTGAGCATGCCAACTATCTCTTCTGATCTTATCGAGCTTTCTCTGCAGCGTCTTCCCAAACTACTTCTCATGCCCGTCTGTTACATTCTTCCTGTAATCAAGCCATCATCGTTGTTGTACTTTCCATCAATGACAAGCATACGTTGCCTGTAAAACATGCCAACAACTTAGACACTGTAATGATATAGAAGGCAATAGAGAAATAATCACTGTGTAAAATCAACAAGTCTACGAGCTCAATTTCACGTTTAGCAAAAGTGTTTTTGGTGCATGGCGTGACAAAATAAATAGGTAACTCGGCAACGGGTCATTTTCAATGGGTATGAAGCCTTCATTAACTCTGTTTTGTTCGTTATGGCGCGGTCCAATGGTGTGGTGGTGAACCATAAATTCTTTTCTGCCCATTTGTAGGGTCAGACGAATGGTTATAATGTCTCCAACGGCTTATATTTCTTCACCATAGTGAAGTTCCATGTGTCGTTGTTCTAATATCCCGACGAAGCTCCAATTTTGCAAATTTTCCTTCTACACGGTTCCCTCTGGAACCTTCTGCAACTTTTCGATATTATCTCTCTTCTTACTTAGTTTTCTAGCCTTCTTTCCAGTGAGCTTCATCTCGGTATTCCTTTTCCCATTATGATTCTTCTCTTCTCTTGACATGGTGACTTCATGTTGTTGAGATTATTTCCTGAGATTTGAGGGTGATACTTCTTATTTATCTGGAATAGGTACTTCAATCTTCTGCAGGTCCTCTAGTGTTCTTGCAACTTCGACATCTATGTTGTTGTTGTTAAATGGCTTTGATCTATTATCCTGTTCTTCAATCAAGTGTGCGATACTTCTAGTTATAAAATCTTTTAACTCTTGCTTCTTCTTCTCTAAGACTTCTTCCTCTTCCTTCCTTATGTCCTGTTCTCTTTCAATCCAAGGTTTTCCTAGTAGCATGGTAAATGGAGTGTTGTTCTCAATAAATTTAAAAACCTCAAAATAATCTTCTGTCGAATCTCTATTGACAGTCATAGGTAACTTGGTAAGTCTTCCACATAGGGTTATCAATTTTCCTCTGAATAATCCCATTCCTCCCAGTGAAGGAATCATAGCAGGCTTTCCTAAAATTTCCCAAGTTCTTTCTATCATAATATTCACCTGTGTTTCCTCATCTAGAACACAGTCAACGTCGAAGTCTCCTATTCTTGCTTCAAGGCATTCTTTTTCTTTGAAGATCTCTGATAATCTGACATGTCGGTGGTCATTCAGGGTTTCTTTCATCTGTAGCCATACTTTTTATGATTCTTTTTGAGGTTCTTCCATAATCTTAGTTCTGGACCTGCCTTAGGGTTTTCTTGTCTCAGATTCATTTCTTCAAACTTAGCAATCATTCTAGGGAAATCCAATACTTTGTGGTCCATAGCTTTGTAACAAATACAACTAGGTCTTCTTCTAAGGCATTCCTCAGCAATATGTCCCAACTTTCTGCAACTATAACAGAGGGTTAATCCACTCTTTCTCTTAAATGATCCCCATCATTTCTTGTACTACGCGCTAGGATCATAGGGGCTGACCTGCAAAAAATTCTTTCTAGGATCCTGCATCCATGTGTTAGTCCAAACATTCTTTCTATGCATAGGTATAACATATCTTTCACTATTCTTATTAGATCTATTCATATCAAATCTTCTTTCATCTACCAGTACCCTAGGTTTCAAACTAGGACAGATTCTATCAAACATACCTAGATCCATACTATTGAAACAAAAATTTCCACTTGTCTTACTCCTACGAAGCATAAAGATTTCAGATCTAGAAATTTTCACTATTCTTACCTTTATCAGAGCACAGAGCTTGTAGATATTACTTCTTTTAATCAAAAATTCTCACTTTTACCTTTCTCAGAGCACAGAGATTTTAGGTCTTACCTCTTTTCTTCAAATCATACTTCTTTTCCTTAGCACAGATCTTGTTACACTAAGTACAGTACTGTGCACTAGAGCAATAGATCTACGCACAGAGCTTTCACAATTTCAGGTCAGATCTTTGCACAAATATCTTTCTTCCTCATTTCCCAGCAATCACAGTTTCAAGTCCCGACAAAGGAACCATTTGTTGGCTCAGGGGTATACCCAGGGTTCAACGCTACAACATCGTACCAAAAAAACCCTAAATATCGACCCTTTCAGCAACACCTGCGAAGCAGATGAAGTCTCACCTGAGGTAGAGGCAGGGGTGGTTGCAGGACTCAGATGTTTGCAACCTTAGCTGGGGCACAGATATATGATTATAATACTTAATAGAGCACTTAGCACCATCATTTCATCATTATTTAACCAATATCTACTTCACAGATAAAACAGAGCGTCGTAGCATTCACCCAGATCTAATGTTTCTAAGCATTTAGCATAAAGAAATGGATTAGATCTAGTAGATTCAAGCACTAAGAACATTCACAGAGGTCAGATCTAACATCCAGGGTCATCATAAGCACAAAGCATAAACAGATCTATCTATCTATATCAATCACTTAGCAGATAACACATAAATACACCAACACATCGCACAAAGCAGAGAACCACAGCATATATGTGGTTCACCCCCACCCTAGGGCTACATCGACCAACTCTTCTTCTTTATTATCTTCTTCAATGGGTTACATGCATAGAGCCTCAAAACCCTTACTCCGCATAGGACAGGAGATCTGCGCACCTCGCTAGATCCTCCTTCCTCAAGTAGATCTAAGCACACAGCCTTCCACATCCTCTTACAATGACTTCCACTTAGCTCTGCAAGTCTCACACAGTATGCACAAAGCACTTACAATCCTTCAATCACATAGATATAGCACTTAGCCATTCGTAACTGCTCTCTTCTTACATTTCCTAGACATCTATTTATACTTTACAAAATAGGCATAAACATGGGTAAACATATGGGCCGACATCCCATTCCCATTACATAATCCAAAAACCCAAAAAGGGGTCGAGATCTCGAGATCTCCACTTCGTCTTGTGCTCCATCTTTGACAGGCTGTCGAAGTCCCAAAATAGGTCAAACTTGACCAAGGATCTCCCAAAACTTGGTCAAGGGCCAACAAGTATCATCATCACTATCAAAATCATCTAGTAGAAATCATCAAAACATATTGTTGTACCTGTTCTTGGTATTCTTCTGACATAGGTAATATCACAATATCCATGAGCCTCATTTAGCTATATTTATTATCCATATCCACCATCATGTGTCTATCACCTTGGGTCATTATTGTCCCATGACAAGAATCATGACCTCATCAGAGCCACATTCACCTCATAATTGATCCTCTCATAGGATCACTTCATGAATGCATTTAGCTCGATGCTATCGGACACATGTGTCTAGAATTTTGGGTATTTCTTGTCCCATGACAAGAATTATGACCACATCGGAGCCACAAACACCTCATGGTGATCCTCTCATAGGATGACTCTGTGAATGCATTCGTCTCAATGCTATCGGACACGTGGAATCACACCTCAAGCACCTCAAGTCTTCAATAAGACTACGTCGAGGCACATCTACTCCGGATGAAGATGTTCCATATCTCCCTTGGTCTGCAGCCCAATTCTTGTGGAGATAGAGTCGACCCATTGCTTATCAGGGATACTCACCTACATGTGATGTAACTACTCACCTGCTCGTGAGAGTTTCAAGGCCCGATGCAATTCACACTTAGGAGATCTAGCAACAACTCAAATCTTCAGTTCGTCGAAGATTACATATGGGCCTCTTCCCACATGATCAAGTATGTCTGATCAATCTTGGAATATTGACATGATGATGCAATCATCAATACTTCCCTAGGGAAACATTTTCATTCCTACCAAGCTTGTCCCAGATAGAGGCTTAATGCAAATTTCAACTATCTTCTCATCTGTCGATATGTGATGGAGCCTAACTACTTCTTCATGCACAATGTCTTTGATGAAGTCTAGCAAGATCCTTCAAAAAGACACCTTTCTTCATATCTTGCATCACTAGCTATGATATATGATTTATTGCTACATATATCTTCTTCCCTACTTGTCTGGAAATCCTACTCGATCCCAAGTTGAAGTAGCACCCCATGTGCTAGATCCATCTTCTGCACTTCCAATCCCAATATCCATACTTCATCATCGAAGATAAATCATATATATTTGTACTACTACATAGGTACTTGCATGTTATGTTGTAACCCAATAATATGGTCATGTATCAACCATATACTGGAACAAGGTTCTCTCTACAAAGAAAATGTATATCCCATCACAAAACTTCTTCAGATGTTTCATCATAGGTGTGGCCATGGACTTCTTGTCCATCATGTTAAACCTCTTCAGTCTCCTCACTAAAGATCTCATCCGATGCCAACCATACTTCTAATACCAATATATCTGGTTAAGATTCTTCATCTCAAACTTTGAAATCAACTCCCTCTATCTGAGAGACTCCTCGAACCATTCTTTTGTCTATTTCATTCCCCTTTTCATTCTACAAAGTGTCACGAAATTATGTTGGCTTATTCTTGATCACTGACTACCTCTGAGTCTGACTCCCTCTCATATTTATCTCTTATGACCTTCCTAGAAAAATAAACAAGAACAAAAAAATATCCATGGTATCCTCCATGGAATATATATTGCTTGGATTCTAGGTCAATAGCCAAGAATATCTCCTAAAGGAGATCACCTTCATCTCGTAAACAATAAACATTTACATAAGAAGAAGAATATATCCTAAAGATGAGATCAACAAGTGTATCTCTAGTATTAAGGGGTTAGTATAATGATCATAACTTCAATATATCATGATGCAGCATAAGATCATAATAATTCCATAACAACTAGAGACATATCAATTTTTAAATAATCAAACCTGGAGTCTTCTGATCCAAGTGGATATTGGTGGACACCCACCTATTCCAATTAACTCCTTTTGACAGTTATAGTTCAGCATGTTCTTCTGTAATTCTTTGTAATTTTGGGTTCTACACTTATGGGGTTGTCTGAAGTCCTACACAAGTATCAAGTGGAGATTGGTGTCCGCCCACCTAATCCAACTGGCTTATTTTGGAATTTTTCATGTCAGTACATCTTTATGTACTTCTAGGGATGTTTTGGGGCCATAAATAGTGTTTTTTTGTCTTGCCATAGTCAAACTGTAGATGGAGTCAGATTTTGATGGAATAATGTGTATTTCTCGAAAATACCTTTCCAACAGGCTATCACGTGCCTAAAACGGAGGTCGTATGCAAAAGTTACGACCCCAGGAAGTTGAAGTACCAACTTACCCATCGGGGCCCACATATCTTTTGGTGTTTCATCTCCTAAGGTTAGGTTTTTGGATGTCTGGGGTTTTGGAATTAATGAGTAAAGTTAAAAAGGCCTTTGGAGCCTCATTGTAATCATTCTTCTCAAATGGATGCACGTAGCAACCACATCTCTTCTCAGATATAGCTACCACCATTCGAGCAAGTTGTTTTCAGTTCTGCAGTTTTACAGTTTCAACCTATTTTATTTATTTAATAGAAGTTATTGTTCATTGTATCTCTGTTTTATTTTATTTACTTTGTTATTTATTTTGTTACTCTCATAAATTTGGATCAGTGGTATCATAGCGGTATTCTCTTCATTTATTTTTCTTTGTGCATGTCCCCAACAAGATCTGGGTACAAGAAGTTTGGACTCGAACCAGTCAAGTCTTTGCAAGATCGGTCATGCTGAGCCCAACAACA
Organism: Picea abies; assembly: GCA_900067695.1. Classification (NCBI taxonomy): domain Eukaryota; kingdom Viridiplantae; phylum Streptophyta; class Pinopsida; order Pinales; family Pinaceae; genus Picea; species Picea abies. The sequence continues at coordinate 12,795 of CBVK0100352429.1, forward strand.
ACTCATGGGGGACGAGAATAAAGATGATGGAGTAGAAGATCCTTTTAAACTATTGCTTGAGGAATCCCTTGCATGAAAAAGGAACGAAATGATGGACAACTTTGTGCAGATCCTTCGGCGGTTGCCCATAGAAGACGCATTTTCATCAAGTGGCCATGCAACCCCCTTAAAGGTACAAGTAAATTTTTATATTTCATTATTTGAATGACTGATAGATGTAGATGTTGTAGATAAATGGATAAATCTACTAGAAGGGTATTTTTCGATTCAAAATTTTTCCGATTGGGAAAAGATTACTTTTGCACTCTTCAAGGTTTTCCCCCATGTTAAGGATTGGTGGGATACTTACTTTAAGAAAAGGGCCATAGAGGAATATGCAATATTTTTAGTCTCCCCCACATGGGATACCTTCAGGGATGCCATTAAAGAATAGAACTACCATGTTGGAAGCTACGAGGACCAGTACACAAGATGGACCACCCTGCATCAGGAAAGGGACCAGATAGCACCAGATTTTACCAATATTTTCCATTCCCTATGCACCAAATTGAGTATCAAAGACTCTGAATGACATATGGTGCTCAAATACCATGGTAGAATGCATAGATACATCCAAACAAAAATTGATTTTATAGACATCACATCATTGTGTACGACTTACAGATATGTTGTCAAGATCGAGCAGAAATTTAAGCAGAAGAGGCGAGAATTTGGATCTATAAACTCCGCACAGCTGAAGCAGGGCAAAGGTGGCCCCAACCCACAAAACAAGGGACAGATAAAACATGGCCATTCTTAGGACAACCAGTCCAAGGCGCAACACAAGAAGGGTAATGAGAATTTAAATAATCACATCGGAAAGTGGTGTGAATACCATAAAATCCCTTGGCACAACACCGAAGAATGTCACTCCAAGAAGTCACTGGTGTCTGAGCTGAAAGTTTTCGAGTCAAAGAAAAATTCTAACTCTGAATCAAATCCATAAGGAGGGAAGTAGATTATCGATGTCGAACCCAACACCACTGTAGCTACCACAAAAGTCCAGCCAAGCAAACCAAAAGAACCAGAGGAAGGGGAACAACTCTTTCACTCATAGATGTGGGTAAAGGGGGATCTGCTTCATTTCATTGTCGATAACAGAAGTCATAAGAACCTGATCTTAGTAGAGGTCGTCAAGTGGCTGGACCTACTGATGACACAGCACCCGCATCCCTACACCATTGGCTGGCTTCGCCAAGCAAGAGATCTTCGTATCATCCAATAGTGTCGTATGCCCTATGCCATCAAGCTCTTCAAAGATAAGGTATTGTGTGATATTTATCCCCTTGAATTTTGTGATGTTTTTTTAGCACAACCATATTTGTGGAAGCGACATGTTGTGTATGAGTCTAGACCTCGCAGTGTTATTATTACTTTGGGTAGACAATTGTATAGGTGATCCAGATTTTATGAGTAGAATGAAATGACTATAGATTATTACCAGATGCTTAACACAGAATAACAGAGATACAATAAAATTGGTTTTCTATTCAATAAGGAAATAAGCTGAAACTGTAAAATGCAATGGAAAATAAGCTTGTTGGAATGGTGTAGGCTTATCTCTGAGAAGAGATGTGACGGCTGCACTCATTCGCAAGAAGATGATTACAATGAGGCTCTCAAGGCCTTTTTACAATAAACAGGAGTCTCAAAAACCCTAAAAATCCAAAAACCTAACCCTAGGAGATGAAGCACCAAAAGTCATATGGGCCCCATTTGGGTAAGTCAGTACATCAACTTCCCGGGGTCGTAACTTTTGCATACGATCTTCGTTTTAGGCGTATGATAGCCCATTGGAAAGATCTATATGAGGAATACAACAGTTGCACAAAATTTCATGATGGAATTTTTTGACTGCAACATACCTCGAAAAACATCGTTTAGGGCCTCAAAATGGCTCCGAAAGTTCAGGACCTGAAAAACTGCTAAAAATAGTAAATTATCAAAATTGCTAGAAAGTTGTTTTGAGCCAGCTAGAAAAGGTGGGTGGACACAAATATCCACCTGGATCAATCCTCCATCCTTAGGAAGAAATGGTCTCCATTGTGTTGATTTCCCCCATCAGATGAGGAAATTTTTGTTGAATTTGGCCCCGGGTGAGCCACTTGCCTTGGTGCAGGCTCTGCCCTACTTTGACGACTCGATAAAGATGGAGCCTTTATTGTCAAGTTCCCTTGATCTGTGTGTCCACAATATGATCATTGGATGCCTATTGTATGTAGTCAAGGTTGAGCTCTATTCGTGTTAGTTGTTCTGCTACGTCCGAGGTGTCCAATAATGGTGGGAAATAAAGCTAAAGGAGGCCCACGTTGAACACTGGGTGCAGGCCAAGGAAAGGAGGAATGTTGAGCACAAAATCACTATCCCCCATAGCCTTGGTAATGGTGTACGACCCATAACCGAGTGGGCAAAGCTTCCGATGGGGTCATGTAAGGCGTTCTTTCTGCAAGTGCAACCAAACTTTGTCTCCCACTTGAAACTTATGTGGAACTCGATGTTGATCATGGCGTTGCTTGTACTTGTCATTGGACTTTTGTAGGATATCTTGAACCTGTTGGTGGATGTGTTGGATCCTCTCAATGAACCAGGTGGCTTTGTCAGCCTCAGTTGGAGCAGGAGAGGAGTCGCTCGAGGTGACCGCAAGGGGAAGTGCAACATCTATGGGACCCAATGGTTGGAATCCCAACCCCACCTGAAAGGGGTTGTGGTTGGTTGAGCTATGCAGGGCTCAGTTGTAGCTATACTAGACATAGGGAAGAATCTCATCCCATGTGCGAGGTGCTTGGAATTATACATGCACAGGAAATGTACAATCATTCGATTTACGACCTCGATTCGGCCATCTGTCTGGGGGTGGAAGGTCGTGAATTTGGTGAGCTTGGTGTCCAGCAGTGACCAAAGGCTTGACCAGAATGTGCTGAGAAATTGACTGTCCCGATCTGAGACAATGGTTTGTGGGATTCCAAAATGTACCCAGACTCTTTCAAAGAAGATCTTGGTAGTGGCTTCTGCTGTAATTCTCTTCTTGCAAGCAACCAGAATCGCCATCTTAGAAAAGCGATCAACAACCACAAAAACAAAGTCATTTCCCCGCTTAGTGGACAGGAGGCCCAACATGTAGTCCATTGAGATGGATTCCCATGGCCTGTTAGGAGTAGGTAGAGGGGTATACAGACCCTGTTTCTTAGTGGTTGGTTTGGCAATAGTGCAGGAAGTGCAAGACCTGATATACTTGTTGACCTCTTGTCCAAGTTTCGGCCAGTAGAAATGTTTTTGTAGAATCGCCATTGTCTTTTCGACGCCAAAGTGTCCTGCCACCCATCTATAGTGGGTTTCCCAGATCATCTTCTCTCGCTCACTTGATAGAACACATATATGGCCCAGATGACACAACAACCCATCCTAAAGATGGAAATTATCGACAACTTCTTTTACACCCAACATTTGGTAGGTGGTGGAGAATTCTGGGTCTGTCTCATAGAGTTGGGGTCATCTAGAGGTCTCATGGCCGCAGGAGTCTAGCACTGTGGTGAGTGCCACGACTGGTGGTCTGCTGAGGCAATCAACGACATGGTTGGTGCTTCTTGTTTTATACTTGATGTTGAGGTCCAATTGTTGCAAGTATGTGGACCACTTTTGATGGTGATCATTCTGCAATTTTCCTTGTGTCTGCATGAACTGCAATGGCTTATGATCAGTGTGGATGATTGTCTACCTCCTAAGAATGTAATGTCTCTGCTGGTGGCAGGCTTGCACAATGGAGTACATTTCTTTGTCGTAAGTAGGGTATTTACGGAAAGCGTCTGATAGTGTCACACTATGATAGGCCACGGGGTGGACGTGCTATGTGAGAATGGCACCCACAACATAGTCTGAAGCATCAGTCTCAATCTCAAAGGGTTGTTGCAGATATTATAGTGAAAGTACTAGGATTGATCACAAGTGTTTCTTCAACTCATCGAATGCTTGTTGTCAGGGCCAACCCCATGCAAATTTCTCCTTACCACCACCCCTGGTTATTTGGCTAAGGGCCCATGCAATATGGGAGAATCCCAACACAAACCTATGGTAGAAACTGGTCAAGCCCAAGAAGCTCTGAAGCTCAGTGAGTGTGGTTGGGGCTAGCCAGTCACGAATGACTTGGATCTTGGCTGGATCCTCATGTATGCCATGTTGATCAATGATGTAGCCTAGGTAATGGACCCTATCCATGCCGAAGGATCATTTTTCCAAGTGAGCGTATAGCTTGTGTTGCCGCAGGGTGTGAAAAACCTATTGAATATGCTGCAAGTGTTCGACCCAAGTCTTGCTATAAATGAGAATGTCATCCAGATACACCACTACAAAATTACTGGTGAATGGTCCCAGGATATCATCCATCATCCTCATGAAAGTGGTTGGAGCATTTGTCAGACCAAAGGGCATGACCAACCATTCAAAAAGGCCTTCCTTTGACTTGAAGGCAGTCTTCCATACATCTGTCTGTTCTATCGGGACCTAGTGGTAGCCAGACTTCATATCAATCTTACTGAAGTATTTTCCCCCCATGAGTTGATCAAGGAGGTCGTCGATTCATGGAATCAGGTACCAGTTTCTGACTGTGATTTTATTCAGAGCCCGATAATCAATGCAAAGTCACCAGGTCCCATATTTCTTCTGTACTAGCACGATTGTGTTCCTGCAAGGTGATGAGCTAGGATGGATGTGCTCCTTGTGGAGAAATTCTTGGATCTATCGCTTGATCTCCTCATTCTCTAATAGAGAGCGGTGATAGACTAGCCCATTGGGCAGCGGTGCATCGGGGGTCAGATCAATTGGGTGCTTGACTTGACAGTGCAGAGGTACCTCGATAAGTGAGGAGAAGATATCCGAGTATTCTTCCACAACCTTATCTACTTGCTTCTGCTATGTGGAGAGGTCTGCCATAGAGACCTTGGATGTGGTTGTGATTTTTCTCTCATTCTGAGAGAGAATCATGAAGAAGACAAACTTCCCCATCTGAGAGATGACCTTCCTGCATTGCTTAGCAGAGATCAAGGAAATAGAACTAGGTGGGAAAGCCTCAAGTATCTTGTACAATTTCTTGTTCAAAGTAATAATAACACTATGAGGCCTAGACTCATATACAACATGAAGTTTCCATAAATAAGGTTGGCCCAAAAGAACATCACAAACTTCAAGAGGAGCAACATCACACAATACCTTGTCTTTGAAGGGCTTGATGTCGTACGACAGTTGACACTGTTGGTTGACGCAGAGATCGCTTTCTTGGCGGAGCCATCCAATGGTGTAGGGTTGTGGGTGTGGCATTGTCAGTAGGGCCAGCTGCTTGATGACCTCTACTGAGATGAGGTTCTTCTGGTTACCACTATCAATGATGAAGTGCACCGGGGTGCCTTTTACCTACATCTATGAATGGAAGAGGCGCTTTCCTTCTTCTGGCTCGTCTGGTTCACCATGTTGGAGCTTGGTGGTAGAAACGGTGGCACTAGGTTCCGCATCAATGATCTGTCTTCCCCTTTCTGGTTTTGATTCAAATTCGAAACCTGCATCTGATTCAGAGGCTTTCACTTCGGCCACCAGTGTCTGCTTTGAGCGGCAGTCAGTAGTGTTATGCCAAGGGCTCTTATGGAAGTCGCACCACTTCCCGGTATCTTTCTTTGTCTTTTCGGTGTCCTTCTTTGCTTGCGGCTTGGACTGGTTGTCCTGATAATTTCCATCTTTGCTCTGTCCTTTGTTCTATGGGTTGGGGCCACCCTTTCCTAGCTTTTGTTGTGAGGGGATCCCCGTCCCAAATTGTTGCGTATTTTTTTTGAGCTTCTGATCGATTTTGATGGCATATCGGTAGGCCGTGCCCAAGGATGAGATGTCCAGAAATTACATTTCGGTCTAGATGTATCTATGCAGAGCACCATGATACTTGAGCACTAGATTTTTCTCTGAATATTTGATACCTAGCTTGGTGCGCAAGGTATGGAAGATATTTGTGAAATCTTGCACTGCTTGGTCTCTTTCTTACCGCAGTGTGGTCCATTTGGTATATAAGTCATCATAACTTCCGAAAGGGTAGTATTGTTCCTTAATAGCATCCCTGAAGGATTCCCAGGTTGCCATGACTGTAAATAATGAGGGTTCCTATGTTTCCTTTTTCTCACAGAAAGTTTCCCACCAATATTTGACATGGGGAACGGCTTTGAGGAGCACAAAAGTAATCTTTTCTCTATTCGAAAAGTTATGGAAAGAAAAATAACCTTCTAGTAGATTCAACCACTTGTCTACAGCATCTGCATCTATCTGACCTTCAAATATAGGAATATCGAAGTTTATTTTTACCTTGAAGGGGGCGGTGCCTCCGCTCAAAGAAGATGTGTCGTCTATTGGTAGTTGTTGAAGGATTTGCACGAAATTATCCATCATCTCATTCCTTTGTTGGGTGAGGGATTACTCAATCAACAGATTGAAAGGATCTCATGTATCATCATCTTTATTTTCTCCTTCCATGAGAGGTTGCTTGGGTGTGAGAGAGATTTTTTCCTCAAGAGAAATAAGCTCGAGACCCAACTCTTTGTACTCCGACCTCGTTGGGGACATGCATTAAGACGACAAGGAGCAGACCGCTCTGATACCACTGATCTGGATTTTATGAGCAGAATGAAATGACTACAGATTATTACCAGATTCTTAACACAGATTAACAGAGATACAATAAAACTAGTTTTCTATTCAATAAGGAAATAAGCTGAAACTGTAAAATGCAGCGGAAAACAAGCTTGTTGGAATGGTGGCGTCTTATCTCTAAGAAGAGATGTGACGGCTATGCTCATTTGAAAAAAGATGATTACAATGAGGCTCTCAAGGCATTTTTACAATAAACAGGAGTTTCAAAAACCCTAAACATCCAAAAACCTAACCCTAGGAGATGAAGCACCAAAAGTCATGTGGGCCTCGTTTGGGTAAGTTAGTACATCAACTTCTCAAGGTTGTAACTTTTGCATATGATCTTTGTTTTAGGCGTATGATAGCCCATTGGAAAAATCTATTTGAGGACTACAATAGTTGCACAAAATTTCATGATGGAATAAATTTATGATGAAATTTTGAGACCGCAATATACCCCAAAAAACATCGTTTAGGGCCTCAAAATGGCTCCGGAAGTTCAAGACCCGAAAAACTGTAAAAAATAGTAAATTATCAAAATTGCTAGAAAGTTGTTTTGAGCCAGCTGGAAAACATGGGTGGCCACCAATATCCACCTGGATCAATAGGATACCATAGATAGTGTCTTCTAACACTATTTCTTTAATCTCTGCTAACTAATGTAGTAAGGTCATTTCACAGACCGGGAAGTTTGTCTTCTTTGTTATCCATACTCATAGTAAGCATAAGGTCGCCACCACATTCGTAACCTCTACACAGAGCCTCTCTTTGCAATAGAAGCAAGTGGAAAGAATCGTGGAAGAGTACAGAGACATCTTCTCCTCACCCACCGGAGTACTGATGCATTGTCAAGTCAAGCATCCAATTGATCTAACCCTTGGTGCACCTCTGTCTAATGGACTAGTTTATCATCGCTAGTTGATCATCATCATGGAAAATGTTCAAATCAAGCATCATATCCAAGAGCTACTTCAAAATGGGAACATCATACCCAGCTCCTCCCCTATGGAATCCTGATTTTCCTGGTGTAGAAGAAAGATGGGACCTGGTGGCTCTGCATTGATTACAGAGCATTAAACAAAATCACAGTCAGGAACCGGTACCCAATTTATCGAATTGATGTCCTTTTTGAATAATTCAATGGGTCCAAGTTCTTTAGCAAGATTGACCTAAAGTATGGATACCATCAGGTTCCCATCGAACCAACTGATGTATGGAAGACAACTTTCAAATATAAAGAAGGTCTCTTCGAATGGTTGGTCATGCCCTTTGGCCTAATAAATGCACCAACAACTTTCATGATATTGATGGATAATGTGGCACCTCCAGAGTGGCTTCTGGATGTCGATGCACCGCCAGTTGGAATCCGTTGAAGAATCTGGGCAAAGTTGTCCATCATCGCGTTCCTTTGTTTCTCGAGGGCCTCCTCGAGCAACATTTTGATAGGATATCCTGCTCCCTCATATTTCTTTTCTTCCCCCATGGGCAGTCATCGGGTTTTGCGAGGCTGATCTCGCAAAGGTTCAACCAGATCAAGCCCCAACTCCTTATACCCTGA
>CBVK0100352430.1:0-21047 GCA_900067695.1 Picea abies
CAGCTGCTTTTACCCCTTGGGCCTTTAGCCCCTTCTTCTCACAGGACAATGTGTAACCCTCAAAGGTCATCCTAATGGCCAGACTAGGGGAACGGGATGTATGTATGGGAGATAAGATGTAAAATGAGAGAATGGTGGCAGCGGATGATGGCTCTGCAAATCCCCCCTGGTGGCTAACCAAAACCATGAATACAAGCTTGCTAGGTCACCCCGTTAATCCCCCCAACAATGGTCAAGTGGATTAGTGTAAGATCCAAGAAGTTATCAGAAACGTAAGGAACCTGATGCATATATAAGAAGGTTATAACGATCAAACATGACACATACCATGATACCTTGGACCAATTACGTCATGGAGAAAGAGTCTTCTCTGATGCAAGTCCAAGCCGATGGTGATGGAAGCTGTTGCTGCTGACAGGATAAGTCCGACGAAGAAGAAGAAGGATGGGCCCTCCAGGGCCATGCTCAGGTCAATCCTGATCTTGGTACTCCATGTCTAGGACCTGTGGGCCTAGGAGACATGATCTCCTAGTTATCCCTAAAAAACGGGGATAACAGGGCTCACTAGCTAGAAGCCAGATTCAAAAGATAATCATACTTGAATCCATGAGAGAATAGAGGCCCTTACCTCTTCTTTATACTTCCTTCTCATTTGTCTCTCCAAAGTGACTTTTCTTTTTTTAATTATTAATTAATTAATTAACCCTTTTACCTCTGAAAAGCGCCTTATCTCTCCTTGTGGCTTCCCTGGCCACTGAAAGTCAGTTCTCATCATCCTATCCTGTAGTGTTGTTCCTCTCGATTCCAATGAGCTATTACATTGAGAGGTTCCTCCAAGTAATGTGCCAAAAATGACCTCCTCAATGCATTTAATTAAATATAAACTCAACTCACCAGCCTATAAAACATATTTACAATTCATTTCATAAACAAGATTTACAATAGGGCTCGGTCTTGGGGAAATTACAATCCCCCTCCCCTTATTTATGCACTGTCGTCAATGCAACTTTACACTGCATCTGCAAGCTTTTCAAAATTTCCAATAAAAAGATGTGGGTACTCTGCCCGCATAACATCTTCATGCTCCCATGTCGCGTCCTTAGGACCGTACCAAGTCCACTAGACCTTTACAAGATCTATGGCTTGATTCTAGAGCTGTTTGCTTTTCCTGTCCAATATGCGCACAGGATGCACTTGCAGGACACCTTCTGGTTCCACCTGAATCACATTCCAATCGATAACATGATTAGCATCAGGTATATATTTCTAAAGCAGTGAAACATGAAACACATTATGTACAGTCATAGATGCAGGTAATGCAATCATGTATGCAACTGGCCCAATCCTTTCCAGGATTTCAAAAGGCCCACAATATCTTGTTGCCAACTTGGTGCAACTTCCCAGCTTTAGGGAACTCATGTTAGTTTTCACTTTCAGGGAAACATGATCACCCACTTTGAATTCTCTGTGGATTCTGTTCTTATCAGCATAGCTTTTATGCCTGTCCTGGGCAACTTTCAAATTATGTTTAATTCTTATCATTTGGTCTTCCATCTCTTTGAGCAACTCTGGCCCAACTACTGCTCTGTCAATTGGATTATCCCAACTCACTTGAGTGTTGCACTTTCTTCCATAAAGTGCTTCAAATGGGCTCATCTTCAACGATGCATGATACCCATTATTGTAGGCGAATTCTACCAAATGCAGGTAGGCTTCCCATCTTGCTGGTTTGTCCATCACGTACATTCTCAGCATGTGCTCTATTACTCTGTTCACCCTCTCTGTATGTCCATCAGATTTAGGATGATACGATGTACTAAAATTCAGATTCGTTCTGAATCCTTTGAATAGTCCTTTCCAGAAATTCGAGGTGAATTTCGGGTCCCTATCAGACACAATCGTTTTAGGAATTCCGTGCAAGTGTGCCACTTCTTTTAAGAAGATATCCGCAACATCTACTGCCTTGTGAGTGGTTTTCAGTGGAATAAAATGGGAAGCTTTTGTAAGCTTGTCCACCACCACCATGATCGAATCATGCTGCTTGCTCGTTCTGGGAAATCCTGCAATAAAATCCATGGTCACCACTTCCCACTTCCATTCTGGAATGGGTAAAGGCTGCAACAACCCTGCTGGGTGCCTATGCTTAGCCTTAACTTTCTGGCATTCCATACATCTGGTGATGTATTCAACGATCTCCCTCTTCAAACCTGGCCAAAAGTAATGGCTTTTGACTGCTGCCACAATCTTCTGATATCCAGGGTGTCCTGCATACGTCACATTATGCATTTCTTTTAGAATCGCAAGTTTCAATTCCTGGACATTGGGTATATACACTCTGTCCTTATACAGAAGTAATCCATCAGCTTCTAAGGTGTAACTTTCCCTTTTCTGTGGCCTTTCACTCTGCTGTAGCTTTGCTACCAAATCTCTGTACTGCAAATCAACACTTGTAGCTTCCAAAATTCTATCCTTAATATTCGTCATGTACATGCTAATGGCTATAGCATGCAATTCATGCACCTTTCTGCTGAGTGCATCAACCACCTTGTTTTCCTTCCCTTTGATATGCTTGATATCAAAGTCATATTCACACAAAAACTCCAACCACCTGCGTTGTCTAATATTTAAGGTTTGCTGCTCAAACAAATATTTCAAACCGTGGTGGTCTATTCTCAATTCAAATATTCTTCCCATGAGGTAATGTCTCCATTTCCTCAGAGCGTGGGTGATTGCTGCCAGCTCCAAATAGTTGGTGGCATAATTCTTTTCATGCTCTTTCAATTTCCTGGACTCATAACAGATTACAAATCCATCTTGGTTGAGAACACCTCCCAACCCTTCCTTACATGCATATGTGCACACCACGAAATCCATATTTGGATTTGCAATTCTCAGGATTGGAGCACTGGTTAATAGCTACTTCAATTGCTGGAAACTCTCTTCACACTCTTCAGTCCACTGAAACTTTTTCTCCTTCCTTTGAAAGGAAGTGATAGGGTGAGCTATCTTTGAGAAACCTGCGATAAACCTTCTATAATAGCCCGCCAGACCCATAAAGGATCTAACTTCTGTCACATTCCTTGGCGCTGACCATTCTCGGATGGCCTCAACCTTCTCAGGATCCACAACGATCCCTTCTTCCGAAATAATATGTCCCAAGTAATGGATTTGTCTTTGATAGAATGAGCATTTTCTCAACTTGGCATACAACTGGTGTTCTCTCAACACTTGCAGCACCATCCTCAGGTGTTGTTCATGCTCTTCCTCTGACTTGGAATACACCAAGATGTCATCCAGTAAGACTATGACAAACTTGTCTAAATAGTTCCTGAATACACCATTCATCAAGCACATAAAAACAATAGGTGTGTTTGACAGTCCAAACAGCACCACTGTGAATTCGTAATGACCGTACCTTGTTCTAAAGGCGGTCTTGTTGATATCCTCATCCTTTATTCTTACCTGGTGATATCCTGATCTGAGATCTATCTTCAAAAATATTTTCACACCCTTCAGTTGATCGAAAAGATCCTCGATCCTCGACAGAGGATACTTGTTCTTGACGGTTACCTTGTTCAACTACCGGAAATCAATGCACAGCCTCAACGTCCCATCCTTCTTCTTCACGAATAGGACTGGGGCATGTAATAGCCAAATAAATTAAACATCCATTAATTCTCCTAACATAACAGTAAAGTTCAATAATTCCTCTATATTGAGCAAATTAGTAAAATTCAAAAATTTCTTTAATTGAGCACATTCGCAGCACATTCGCATATAGATTTATCCACAAATAATAAAATTTTATAGCAAAATAAAACAAATACACAATTTTAAATACCTAGGTCTGATGCTAAACCTTCGTTTGTTTGCTTGCCTTGTTGATCGCTGCTGCACTGTGTAAACACTGCCCAAACCTACTATCCTCCCTGCCAACTAGGACAACTACTTAGCTCCAGGATATCATATGGATATCTTGGCCCCCGTGTCCAAAACCTCCAGCAAACCGGTGCCTGTACTGATCCAATCCAACTCCAAAACTCAACTCCTCTCTGCAAATCCAAGAGAGCCCCAAAAATCCATCCCCCATCTCCCGTAGAATGATCCCCTTCGTAAACCTCCTTCCCCTCCATATCCTTCCTTCACCGCCTCTTGCATTTACTTTCTTATCCACCCATTTATTACGTTATCCCCTCATAATTAATATCTTACCCCTTTGAATTAATATCTTATCCCTTTCCGTGTACGCAACTTTTTTTTTTAATTTAAACAATATAACTTATTATCCCTTTTAAATATAATACCCAAGTTATTGAATATAATAGGTAGTTAATTAATTAATCAAAATTATAACCTTTAATTAATTAATAAATATTTAATTAGTATCTTTATACCAATCTTGTTTAATTAATACCATGTTAAGACAATTAATCCCCTAATTGATTTTTACTTAATAAACCTTAAACATTTATTCAACTAGGGTTGTTACAGGGCACCCCAAGGTGACACGCTTGGGCGAATGTACCCCTTCTTTAGAAGCTCTTCAAGCTACAATTGCAACTCTTTTAGCTCTGGCGTACTCATTCTATAAGGAGATTTCGACACCGGAGCTGCTCCAGGCATCAAATTTATAGAAAAATCGATGTCTCTCTTCGGAGGTAGTCCAGGTACCTCCTGAAATACGTTCTTGAACTCTGTGAGTACCTCATGGTCTCCAATTCTTGAGACTTCATCTCTGGATGCTTCCTCCACACGGGCTGCAAATAATTGACAGCCTTTCCTGTAACACTTCTTCAACTGCATGGCTGAGATTTCTCTAACAAACACAGCTCTGAGAATTCCTTGGACTGTTTTCTGATTTCCCTTCTCATCCAGGCATGTAAACCTCTTGTTATGACAGTCTAGGAGGGCATGGTGCTGGTCCAACCAGTCCATCCCAATTAAGCAGTCATAAGAGCCTAAAGGCAAAACATTCAATTCAGCCTTCGTGCTCAATCCATTCATGTCTATCGAACATGATTTAACCAATTCAGTGACCTTCCTCTTAGTTCATGTAGCCAACTGCACTAACCAAGTCTTTTCATGTTTGCTTCTTGATAAATGCAAACTTTCCACCACCCTAGGATCTACATAACTATGTCTAGCCCTAGAATCAATTAAAATAATAAATGGTCGGTTGTTGATCATACGTTCTACTTCAATCATGTGTGATTGAAATTCTGCTTGCTTTTTGTCTAGGGATACATAGATCCTTGGCATCCTGCTGCCCATATCCTCCACTGTTTCAGCTTGCTGAACATTGTGGATAGTTCTCGCTTTATCTTTTCTGTAGGGGTAGTCTCGGTACCTATGGTTTCTTTTATAGCCCCAACACTCCATAGGTGGCGGTCTGGGCATTTGTTCACCCACTTCAGCCTTCCCGGGCTCTCTGAAAGATGGTTGTCCCTAAGGACTATTTCTAAAAAAGGGAGGCTTGTTTCCCTTCTGCCTCTACTCTTTCCTGAACTTCTTCTGATCATCCCAAGCCTTCTGAAAAGTAGGCCTTTCTCTTTGTTGTTCATATAAGCATTTTTCCCTTCTTATTGTTTCTTCCATAGTCTTAGGATCATCATACTGAATCTTGTCACCAATGGCAGGTGGCAGTCCACTCAGATACCTCTGAATCTTCACAGCCTCATCTTTGATGAACAAAACATACTTCAGTAGTTCCAAAAACCTTCGTTCGTATTCATCGATGGTCATGCTGCCCAACTTTAGTTCGAAGAACTCCTTCATCTTTCTGTCATAGTACCTTTTGGTCAGGTATTTCTTCTCGGAATACCTCTTGAACTCCTTCCAAGTGATATCTTTCTCTCTGATGTGTTGCACCTACACAAACTAATCCCACCACATGGATGCTTTTCCCTTTAGTTGATACATTGCAATTCTTCCTTTTGCATGAGGGGAATAATTCTGCAGTTGGAAATATTTCCTCATGCCTATCAACCATGTTTCGACATCTTCCTCCTTCTTATGTTCTCCATCGAACATTGGAGGCTTGATCTTATTCATCTCCCCTTTCAATTCATCCACTCCAGATCTTCGATGTTTATGGGTAGGGGATGGGCTTGAACTACTATGTGCTTCCCTGCTGGAATGCTTTGGGGAGCGACGATGATGTCTACTACCACTCCTTGATCTTCTTCTTCTCTCAGGGGTCCTGCGACTCTCTGTCTTGCTTGAGCCACTCCTCTTCTCCAACTTCCTTTCTATTCTTTCCAGGTTCTTCAACACTTTTAAGTTGAATTCTCCTTGCTGATCCCTGACCCTCATGAACTTTTGGCTATCAGCTCGACGAGCCTGGGCATCTTTCTGCAATCTTTCAATGAGTTTCATCATATGTCCTTCCTTATCCAATTCTCTTCCGTGCCCACTGGAGTTCGATCCTTCGACTCCTAGGTTGACATCCCTTCCTTCTCTTTCGCTCTCTGAAATGGAGGCAATCTGCACCTCTTCCATTTCTATATTCGACGTAGATTCACTGTTGTCCTAACACTCATTGAACTCTGCACACACAAGGTGCAATGAACCGAAGTTTGTCAGGCACTTAAACCTTCAAGAAAACTTACAATATTCATAAAACATCGTGAACAAGAAAAAACGTTTCGATTCCATTAAGTTTTCTGAGCTCTGTTTGGCTCTGCAATTTTCGGGACTTCGGAAGTTCGGGTTCTCGGTCCACGAAGATCCAACAGTTAAATCCTCGACGGTTCTTTTGTCTTCAAAAATTTCGAGGCTTCGACACTTCGGGTTTTCAGGTGATAGCTTCCTCTTTCTCCCTACCCTCGTAACCAAGGGCACCTTTCACAACTTCGCGATCTCACGAGTTCGCGAGTCGAAGACATTCGACTCTCCTTCCTCCAAACGCTGATACCCGAGATGTGATACGGGTATGGATCCTTCCTCGCTAGCGCTTGCTAACCATAGGCCGGGGCTAAGTGCTAGCACCTCTCGCAACTCGCAACTTTGTGAGTTGGAGTGTTGATCCCTGGTGCTCCTCCTTTGCGAATCTCGAAATCCCGATTTACTTTACCCTCCGGGCCCACATAGCACAACTGTCTCCACATCTATAGTGTGAGTGGCACCCTCGGGAGGGTCCACGTTATCTATGGTGACGTCATTGGGTCCCACCATGCTCACTTTTCTTTTATCCCACTGGCACGTGGTACACACCCATGTGTCCACATCCATTCCAAGTGAAATCCAATGATTAGACCTTTCTCAAATCTACGGCGCAGATCCTTTTCAACGTTTCAGGGTTTTGGGCATCAGGAGTTTGTGCATCACACCTCTCGAGCTTCCGTTTGTTGAAATCCCAAAATTACTGTCCACCCCTCCACTTGATCCAACGATCAAGTTCCTATCTTACGATCTACGGTGTAGATCCTTTCAACATTTCAGGGTTTCAGGCATCAGGAGTTTGTGCATCACACCTCTCAAACTTTCGTTTGCCGAAATCCTAAAATTACTGTCTACCCCTCCACTTGATCCAACGGTCAAGTTCCTATCTTACGATCTATGGTGTAGATCGTTTCAGCATTTCGGGGTTTCGCTATTTCGCGACTTGTGAAAACAAGGTTCTTCCCTTTTGGTTTCTCGGGTGCCGAAACATCGTCCGACAACCACGTGTTCCCCCCGATGGACGGTCCCGATGAATTTGGGGTTTCGCGTGTCATGATTTCCACGTTCCTGTGCAACTCCAAATGGTTTTTAAACCCTACGCACGTTTTCTAGATCTGACGGTCACGAGGGTTCTCCTTTTCCCTGAACAGATCCTACGGCTCCAACACTTCTGGTGTGGAGTCCTCTCTCCCTGTGGCCAGATATCACATCGACTGCGGGTTCATAACACTGCTACACCTCCTGAGATTGGTAACACGATCAAGTAACTTCTTGACACTCATGAGCATTCAAAGGTCCGAAATTGGTCCTCCAGACACAATTTCTCCTCAAACCCTTGGTCTAAAGACCACTCAATATGCCCATCTAGGCTCAGCGTCGAAACCTTGGCTCTGATACCATACTGTAACACATCTTTCCTTCTTAAGTTGTATCACTCTGATACCAAACTGTAACGCCCCCATTACTGGCCGGGCGGACGCTACTTCGCGCAAAAACAATCTCATGCTTAATTATATATATGACATGCATTTAAAATTAGGTTAAACACATTAAACTCAGAGTAACCATAAGAATTACTGCTATTATAAATAATCAATGGATTTCACATTAAATCGTTTGCACAACATAATACATGATAATATAAATACATAGACATGCAGAACATAATTAAAACATCATCTGGTACTTATCTTTGAAAGGGTGGTAATTCCACCAACCAGGTGCAGGCCTTCCACGAACCTCCCATCCTTTGACCGCATTGCTTATCACACTCAGTAGTAGGTCACCCCTGAGCTGGGACTAATCTCCACCCCAAGGCAAGGAATCCTAGGCTAGGCTGAGGTTACAGGGAAAACACACAGTCACAAGGAAGGAATTCTCTCCCAAGAATCACTCATACTCACCGCCCTCGGACTCTCCTTCCCCACATGCTTGTTCCACCCCAGGAGTATACACCTTCTCTGTCACCTAGACAGTCCTTTGGCTGCTAACCTCCCTTGCCTTGGGTTTCAGCAACAGACTGGACCGGAAGTCTCTGAGCTCTGTGGCAGCTATAGGGTTCCTTCCAGGAGTTCTCTCCTTCCTTTGTGCACTCTCTCACGTGGAGAGAATCGATCACAAGCCAAGAAACTTGTTCTTCCAACTTCAATCACCTCTCTCACTTGGAGAGAGTGTTGTACAAACTGGCCAACAAGCCACACGCAGTCCAGCACTGCGTGGCCACAACATCCAACGGGGAAAATAGACACGGGCTTTCCAACAAGCTCAACAATGACAGGATGGTCTCACGGTTATGGATTTGGGACAGAGATTCCACACACAGGCTCAATCTGTTCAGACAAAGGATGTCTCGGCTTTCCAGAAATCAACACAGGCTTTTCCCCCCGATTTCAGAATTGCACGAGGTCTCTTGCAGAGGTCGGGCGGGTTCACGCTCAGGCTGTCGAGGGTTGAATGGTCTAGGAACCCCCCCATCACGGCTCATCTCAGCCGTTTTATTTGCATGGGCTTGGGTTGACACTTGTCACCCATGAAACTGCATGTGTTCCATCAGCATGCATTCCTCCCATTTGGAAGTCACCTCTCATTCCAAAAAGGGACTTAGGATAAAACATATAATTCACATGTCTTTTGGAATAATATTAAAATATTATTCCCAAGGACTTAAGCCCCTAGGCCCAACACTTAGCCCCTTTTCCCACCTTCCAGCCCCTAATCCCTTGCCCACTCTATGGAAGCTTAGTCCCCCATCACTCATTCATCGTGGTCGGTCTGCACGCGGAAATGTTTATATTTTATTACTGTTCTACATAAATACAGGTACAAAATCAGGCTCTTGGCCTTCAACACTTAGTCTCTCTAGCCTAACAATCACATAATCCCACTATCTTATATAAACTCAGCTCACCATCCTATAAAACATATTTACAATTCATTTCATAAACAAGATTTACAATAGGGCTCGGTCTTGGGGACATTACAGATAAACTCGATCCTGAGTATCGTGAGGGAAAATATACCTCGTCATATAGAACAAAGCTCAACATTCCCACAACAACACAGACCAATCACTGACACGACCCTATCGATCATATGAAGAAATCTATCACTCTAATGAATGTCAGGATTTCATTACCAAATTGGAATTCCACCACTCCAAATGCCTGTTGAAAACTCTATGAATCGATCCAACAGAGTCTGGATCTCTTCCTATGCACCATGGGCACCGATCACATGGTAAAAATGAAAAACCTTTATCATGGCTACAATTCTCTCTGTCTCATCCAACTAGCTCCAGTGATCCTTCCCTATCCTGATGTATACCACAAAGGAATTAAATAACAACAATAGATGCCTCTGCCATTGCCGACAAGACTGAGAAGTGACTAGTGCGTTGGTCAACCCCAAGGGCATGACAAGAAATCATAATGAAGTCTAGAAGCAGACCTGTGACTATCCTTCTCTCTGCCCCTCATATGATGATATCCTAGATGAAGATTGGTCATCGAGGGATATGATTCTACCTGAGGTTCACCCATCTACTCACTGATCCTAGGAAACCTCAACTCAATGGTATGCTCGAGGACTTTGTCAGGAGGTCTCCTTGGAATAAATGATCCAAAAATCCAATATACATTACTATGTGCCAATGAATACCCCTGCATATTGCTTCCTATCACTGAATTGTCCCGTACCATCATGTATCATGTAGGTGCTCTTGTATCCACCACTCTATTGATGTCACCTGAACATGTATCCCAATGCATTCCCATATCTATCATATACCTATCCACCCAATCTAGGGATGCATATACTTCCTTGCAGGCTGGTCCACAAGGAATGTGCTCAACTATCTTCTTTGTAGCTAAGCCTTGAGCCTTTAGTGGGAACTCCAAAAGAAATGGCTCATGATTCCCACAATGCAAAATAAGAGCATAGTCATACCCCTCCTTAAGCACCTGAAACTCTGAAAGCTCCTCGTGCGAGATCATCACAAGAGGCTTCTCCCTCAAATCACGAGTTCCACTCATGCCTTCATGTGTCATGACTACCAAAGATGATGGAGTCTCCACTATAGGTGATGAAGAACATGCCAAAATCAACTGGAAACAAAGCTCCTCAACCTCCCTTGTCTTGTCTTCAACGAACTTGATATCAAGGTCCATATCCATGAACAACTGCAAGTAATCTAATTTCATCCGCTCTAGTGCTTCTTTGATGATGTGCAATTGGGTACCAGTAACTCCACCTGCAACTCATTTTTTGTCTCTCCTCCATTTGATTTTTCCACATAAGGTCTTCAATGAATCTATGGGCACCATCTACCCTTGTCAATACTTGTACAATCTGCTCCTCTGTGACCAATAATTGGTCCTCCAAATCTTGTAATGCCAAGGGGTTTTGTTCAATTTCATCATCATGTTGAGGTACAATCATGCCCTCATCATTATAGGCATCATAAATATGATATGGTGTTGAATCCTTATCATGCGTAGGTGCTATCATGCTTGCATCACCTTCCCCATAAGCATCATACACAGGGAAATATGTTGTATCCTCATCTTTTTCTGATTTGAAAACTTCATCATAGCTACACCCATCCAACATACTAGTGTCATTGGCCTCATCAATTAGCTCTATTGGTGTATCATAGGCTATTGTTTGGTCATCCTCTATGTACACATCCTTAACATGGATGGATGCATGCTCCTCCACATGTCCCTCATGCTCATTTCTCTTCAATTTCTTCCATGTCCCTTTAAAGAAATCCTCATCCAATTGCTTGGGCCAACTTCCATACTTGATGGTGCAATAGCCTCAAAAGTACATAGCTACACAGATCTCCTCACCCAATGTTATATAGTTCTAGTAGCAAGGAATGTATTTTATTGTTGCTAGCTCCCGCTTTTGTTGAATGTGATGAAAAATTTCAGCCATGAGCTCCCTCTTGGTCTTAATATTTTCTTAGCCATGTATGTACAAAATCTGATTTCCTTCCCACAATTTCCTTAGTCTAATAGCTTGGACATGTTCCCAACAATTTGCATTCAAGCCCTTTGTCAACAATGCATGTGTAAGTATCCCCACCTATTGTTGTTATGAAATAGTGCTTGTTTCTCCAATATTTTATTGGTTTTCTAATGTAGGGATTTCATCAAACAATTAGTAAACAAAGCCAAACCCACTGTAACTCACTTCCTTAATTGGCTATTGTGTGTTTTTTTGTTTGCTGGTGGTTTTTTTTGTAGTGTTATTTAGGGTAAGTAGAGTTTATAGAAATTACCACATAAAATGACAAATGGAAATTACTCATAAACAACACTAATAATATGAGATGAACACCAACCATAATGATCTAAGTTTTAATTGAATTTTTACTTGTTACAAACTGGGTGAGAGTGGATGTTCCATAATTTCTAAACTGGCCTTGTCGAGATGTATAGCCCTCCACAATAAATGAACTCAACAAAATGCACTCTACAACAATAGATACTCAGCCACAGTATGAAGAGACAGTCCAAGGAATGATAGATCTTGACCCTGGTGACAGAATTCAACCCCACCAACAATGACTCGACCCAAAGGAAATGAATTCAGCCCAGCAGACAAGGGTCTCGGATAGCAAGTTCAAGATCTCGGTCTCCTCAGGAATAAACCGTGCCTCCTTCAAGAAATATGTCCCTCACACAATTTCTTCAATCCAACACCCAAATATCTTCGTCCAACATGGAAAAGACAACCTCCAACAGATGAAACATGACCTCTTCTCTGTTGGGTTGTTATATTATTTGCAATGAAAGTCTAGTCGAGGTGAATCGACTGATGGTTGAAGTCGAGGTGGATCGACAACATGTCAAAGTCGAGGTAGATCGACATCAAGTCAAATATTGAGGAAGTCGACCGAGTAAAGTCAAAGTCGGAGATATCGAAGACAAGTCAACCAATAAGAGGTCGAAGTGCGGGTGTGAGACGACCGACTAGAGACCAAATGAAGGTTGACTGGTAGTCGACTAGTAAACCCGACTTGGAGTCGACTATAACAAAATCCCAAATTTGTAGTATTTTAGCCAATGATATGCATGGATCTGTAACATTTTTGGGTTCCAATATTTAGGGTTTTTCCTATTGTAAAGCCTATAAAGAGGCGTGTTGTAAGGCCATAAAGGATATTGTTGTAAGGTGATCATATAATGAACTTTTCCAGGTTAATGCATGTGTAAGTGTAGGTTGTTGGTCATGCATATGTAAGTCGAATTAGCTACAAGGTTGTTCTTGCATGTGCAAGAGGGTATGATGTCAATTGTGTCTTATGTGTGGACCAAGGTTAGACATGTAACATTTTATCCTGAATGAATAAGACAACAAGAGAGCAGAACACTCAAAGGAATGTTGGTTTTCCTGGTTAAGGGTTTCCAGGTTAAAATCTCAGTGTACTGTGTGATTGCTCCTATCATTTTTGTTCTTGATTAAATTATTCTTCTCTTCTGCTAGGATTAGTGTGTAAATGTCCTACATTTCCTGACATTCTCACATAAATCAACCTCAAAACAACAAGATCACAACCACTGTAAACAAACTCGTCTCCAACCAGCAAGGAATTAGGCCCTACCAAAAATATTCAACTATTATGGGAGGAACTCAGCCTTCCCACAAGATAAATTCAACCCACATAAAAAGTTTTGGCAGAGGGGTAAAATATTCAACCCACATACTAGGATGCAGGTTCTTCCTAAGTAATTTGTCACTCACCCATAGATATGGATCTATACAAAGGGACTCAATTCCTTTTAGGAAGGAATCAACTACCACAATTGAAATATTTGCAACAAAACCCAACCAAATCAACTCTACAACAAAAAATCATCCCCAACAAGGAGGAAACTCATCCCTCCAGCAAGAACTCGTCTCAATCACTATGATAACTCTGTTCAGAAATTAATTTTTATTGCATACACCCAAAATAAGGCATCCAAGGGCAAGAAATTGACCTCAATGTCTAGAAAACTCTCCCAATAGTTGGGAAAATGCCCCCACAACCACTAACTCAACTCCAATATGTGCAACTCAATCTAAGTGAGGTGGTTTGACCTAGAAAATACCAACTCATTCACAAACTATGAAGCTCTGTCGCCACAAATGTACTTGGCCCAACAATAATACAATTTCTCCAGGTAAATCCAACTCCACAACAAAATCTATCCACTTAACTAATTGTTTCCCTTCAAGTTGCAAGATCTCCAGCTTTGATACCACTGTAACATCCCCACTATGCTAGGCTAGGATATTATGATCTTTTGTGCAATTATGTTGTTCCTAGTTGTCATTTTTCTACAAATATTTTTGCATTCATTCTACTAAATACATTTCGTCAAACATTGCAGACAATCTAGATACACATGGAATATAAGAGAATCATGGAGTATTTAATTATGAGTGAAGATTTGAACACAACAATTTAATGGTTGTTATGGAAGCTGCAATACATCAATGAAAACACATAATACTCAAGCTCATCAATATTTCATATAATAATACAAGAGGTCATCCTACAATAGTAATCTCATCCATCTACTCATCCTATTTCAATTATTCAACATCCTCAACATTGAAGGGTTATAGGTAGGTATTTTGATGATCAATTTTAATTGGGTTGTTGATCATCCTTTGTAATTGTCCATTAAATTCCAAGTTTTGTGCTCAAAGACAATTACACTACTTTCAAAAAATCTAATGATCAACTTTGAATCAACCAACAAACCTTGACTCTAATGTTGTAATTGCCCCATTATTTGCTCCACATCAACATAATTGTATTGATTCCCAAAGTAATGACATGTTAGAATCCATGCCTCGGTGCTCTAATATTCGGCTCACACTTAACCATTAGATGCTTAAAACTATCCCAGGCCCATGTTATACAAAAAAATGAAACTATGCCTATCTGCTTGTTCATGAACCCAAATTTTTCATTAACATTTTTTACATAGTGAGATCCATTATAGATCCTCATGAATGCTAGTGTATTCCCTCATTATTAGGGATATGACTAACTTCTGGAAGAAGAAGTTAAATTATACTCGTATATTTAACTCCATTTGGGGCCTTTTGTTTATTTGTAAATTATTGTCCACTTGATATTCCACAAGGAAACATGTCACAAAAGATCTTAGAATGTTACTTCAAATATAGTGAGATTATACTCTATTGTGCAATGATTACTTATGATTAAATTTTAATATTAGAAGCATACCTCTTTCATCATGAAAAATAAATGAGAAAATAGGAATATACAAAAGTAATGGAAAGAACATGCCATTAGCACTATGATTTAGCCTAGAGAAACCATTAGGAAAAAATTCCAACAAGAAATAAGGTTATGCCTTTCTCTTTTATTTATATATTTACAATTAAAAATATGAAGAAGGATTGACTTTTTTTGGAAGAAATAGACACAATGGCCTATGGTAAGCTACTACGAGGTCATCTTCTTCCCATGTTTTACTAGGATGTCCCACTTCCATATGGTTCTTAGTACAAATGGCATGGGACGCCTTTCTTCCCTTCCGACCCAATTTCTAACATGCATCAATTTCCATTAGGGTTAGGGTTAAGGTTTTTGTAATCCCTAACTACAAAATACAGTTGGGGAATTACATGGATCCTTTGCAGAATTACAATCTTGGTCTCAGTTTCTCTATCTTGAACAAATATCACCATCTTTAGAGTGGCCTGTATTTGGGTGTAACTTGGGCAAATCAAACTGCTAACAACACGATAACAATCAGGGCAATAAAAATCAAGACTATGCAAATATTCTATCATTGAGAACTCTGTATAGCCTACTTTGAAAAGGTATTGGCCAAGTAAGAATGTGGCTTCATGAGTCTTTTACTTTGTTCAGGTTGTAAGTGTAGCTCCCACGAAGATTTTGAGTTGTTCAAGTCACTACTATGGGGAATAGACAATGGGTTAGAGCTTCAAAACACACACCAACACTTAAAACCAATGACATACACCATCCACTAGAACATCCAAGCAATATGGTATGTTTTTACTTATGTCATGCTTTACACACTATGCATTGCATCCACTAATAGTGGACAAGTACATTATACAATGGCTAGGCCATCATGACTACATAAAATATAGCAAACATTGACTTAACTTCAACCCCCAATATGTATTCTTGAGAATTCATCATCCATGAGACACTCACTACAAGATGATCAAACCTCTACTTCAAGTGATCTAAGTTTCACACTTAAACAATATGCAAACAACATGTTGCTACATGATCAACAATTACCATGAATAACATAGATATACTACCCAACTATCATTCCACCCTTTGTGACATACACAAAATTCTAGCAATCACTTGAAATGACAGTCTTCTCAAGCATATCTCTTACAATAATTTTTCATATTGACACACACAACAACATGCAAGTAGGTCGCTCATGTTGTTAACCACACCAATTAGTTAAAATGGATCCACCCACTATAATTCAATTGTATCATGGCACAACATCCATTTGGAGTTGCAATATCATAAAAATTAGTGAGAAATTCCACACTCACAAGCGATCACCACACTAAATGAAAACATGTTGTCTATTGATTGGTTGTAGGATTAAACTCAAAGTAGAGCCAAGCTAAATTGTTCTGAAGGGATCAACTCTATATAAAAGTTTTAGGAAACCAATGGTGCAGCCCTAGGGAGAAAGAGGCAACCCAAACAAGCGTGTGTATGGCCAGTGTACAACCTATAGTGATCTAGAATGGATCCCAGAGCCAAGATAGGGCTCAGAAAGGCCTAAAAATCAAAGTGCTTGGAATCTCTTCAAAATGGACATGTGCGTAGGCCTCATCGATACGAACGCAACACAACTTGAACGGGATCAAACGATCATCGTATGATCAAGATATCATGGTCTGTTCATTTGACCAAATAGGCAAAAAAAAGCTAATTGTACAGTCCATATAGTCTATAGTGTTGACGTGGCAACTGATTGTATAGGCTATATGATCGTGGAAATGATGTGGCAAGGTACAGTGGATGCTGACATGGACAGGTACAGGTGGATGAGTTAGGGAGTGACACGTGTCACCACTGCAAGGGTGACATGTGGCAGGTCCGTACTGATGACGTGGCAGGTCCATATATTGGTATGACATGTGGCAGGTGTGTTGACGTGACAAGTGTGCTGACTGGGAAGAGATCGTGACAGGCGGGGGAATGAGCGCTTGGCCACATGGAGTGCACCCAGGTGACTAGGAGTGCGAGATAAAGGGGCTGCGCCCTTAATTTTTTCTATTGGTGAGTTTTTGACCTTATGTTAAAGATTTTAATGGATTTCTTCAGTAGTTTTTGGAGATTTTATCCATTTTTGGAGGATCTTGGGCCCTTTTTCAGGCCAGATCT
Organism: Picea abies; assembly: GCA_900067695.1. NCBI lineage: Eukaryota > Viridiplantae > Streptophyta > Pinopsida > Pinales > Pinaceae > Picea > Picea abies. The sequence goes on from CBVK0100352430.1 coordinate 17,087, forward strand.
TGGGGGGAAGTTGGGAGATGGTTACCAAATTTAGGCCTATATAAAACATAGGCTCTTGAAGCCATGGAGGAGGTCCAGAGAAGGTTTATGCTACATAATTGTTGAGCCAAATCCATTGTCATGCAAGGAAGCTATTGAGCAACGCACCTTTGTGGGCCATTTCTGGGAGCTTTATGCATCCGTTTTCAGTGCCGTCAGTTTTGATGGGTTCTTGAGATCTGGTAGAACAAGACCCGCTCATTTTTGTAGTCCATTGGAACTTTCATGATGTACTAGAAAATATTTGAAGAGAAATAAGAAATCCCACTGAGACAAAGGCCTGAAGACGTAGGCGAGATTGTCGAACTCCGTTATCACTTTGGTGTTTTATGGTTTGTTGTTATTCATGCTTATGTTAAGATATGTATATGTCTATATGGCTGTCATGATTCCTCTTTCATTCTTCCTCTTTCATTAATTTCCTAAATGGTAATTTAACTCATGTAAGATAACTCAACCATTTTCGTTTAAAAGATCTTTTCGGATCATATAGGACACTCACGCTCTCAACCAATCTTTGAACAAATGAAATACGCTTTCATGGATCCTTGTTGTCTTTTTCTACCCTAATCTCATGCAGGTCATCTAAGAGACTCTCCAATCTCTAAAACTTAGTTCTCAATCTATGATAAGGCGAGACCCTTATCATAGAATGTGGGGAGAGTACTCACGTTTTCTGCTTCTACACCATACATAGATTCCACTCCTTTTTCTCACACAGGACAATGTTCTCACACCTTCATCATGCTCAAATTGTTACATGGAAAACAAAAGGGAGTTTTTCCACATGAGTTTCTATGTTCTTGATCAACAATTTTACAAGAAGTGAACAAAACAACTATATAGTTCCTTTTTTCCAATCATGAATTCAATATCTACAATTTGCAACCAGATTTAGAAACACAACTATTAAATTGCAAAAACCACTTAATGTTAACCATATATCTTCAATTTTGAAATGAATCAAATGGTGGGAAATATATAATTGTTGGTGTTATTACTTGCACATGGAGAATGAAACTATAAAGTAAATCCAAAGTGCTACAACAAAAGTTGAATCTTCACACCCATAAAATAACTAAGCATCAATTTCATATGAGTAAAAATAGTATATCAAACACATATGAGATATTCTCACAACAATAAACACAACAATAAACACAACAATAAAAAACAATGAACTTAGAAATTTTAACCTGGAAACCCAAATGGGAAAACCAACTTTTAATGTTTTCTTAGTTATCATTTCGACAATCTGGTTACAATGCAAATCATGACTCTCTATCCAACCTCCTCTCCTCGGCCAAAAGACCCTTTGAGAGTGAAATTATAAGAATAAATAGGGAGAGATGGGGTAATGGGAAGGCCAATAGGATGCCCTTTCATTTCGCCTTCCTCAACTTATTTTCTCCGATTTTATTTTTTTATTTTTCATTTATTTTTCTCCTTTGTCTCATTTACTTTTACACTTAATGGTTTATATAGCCTTCCTTAATTGTTGAATTAACTTGCAGGTGTTGATTCTTACAACCATTCATTTGTTCAAATGCATTTTGGATCAGACCTCCCCATTGAGAGTCCTTTTGGTCTTCAAAATCCCGAAGGAAACCAATCTGGATCAGTGTGATTTATGTATGCTTCTATGGAACATGGCTTTGAATCCAACTCTTGTCTATAGCTTTGACTCTAGCTTGTGGTTCTGGCTATTCACTCTAGTTCTAGCTATGGCTTCAGCTTTGGTTGTTAGCTCTCTTATGCAAAATTCTACTCATTAAATCTCCACTCTAAGCAATCTCCAGATTCAAACTTTGCAATCAACATTCATTCCCATCTCTCTTAGACTTGGAGACAGTCCATCTTGGAAACCAATGAAGGCAAGTTGAATGTTGTTCTTCTTGTTCAGCGTGACACCAACAAGCTATGCCATCATGTAACAATTCCACAAGGGGAAATGTGGCCCACCTTCTTCAATTAGGTTCAATTTCTTCCCGACATGGAAATACTTTTTTGGTGATTGCACATGCCTACAAGCACTCTATTTCTACAAAAATTCCATATGGATGACAACCTTTATGTGTAATCATAGTTCATCATCCAACATTCTATTTTTTGTGGCAGTTTTCATAAAATTATCAAGAACCCCTCTCCAAGTTCATTGATATCCACTCATTACTCTCTAACACATCTCCAAGAAGGGGTTGTTCTAAAATATTTTAGATAGCAAATCGAATGAGGTGACCTTGGTCGTTGGTATCAACTGACTGTCCTATTTAATGGTGATAAAAACTTCCTAAGATGTTATCGCTTCTTGGACAAATTATTCTCCTTGAAATTTGATATGTAGTGAGTTCCTTACCTTTATTAGGCTTCACTTTCCGCACTCTTCTCTTAGTTGTGTGGTTTGTGGGGTGAAGCTTTGGATGAATTCACCAACACTTCACTTACCAATGTCCACTCAACTTGTGGTGGAAAAATTTCTTGTTGCTACTAAATGGATTGCTTGGCATACTCCTCCTCTCCATGTTCCTTTGAGTTTGTCATTAGATTGGGGAAGTCTTCTTTCTGTTCCTCCTTTGAAAGCAATATGGCTTGAGGCACCTAGCTTTCTTCTCCCATCAAGATGCCACATGATGGTATTTCTTCCCACGTGATGAACATAACTTTGAGTACCAACAATTGGTAGTTTTGTGTCCTTTCTTCCTGCAACAGTGACAAATGATGAATGCCCTATTTGATCCAGGCCTCTTTTTGTTCTTCTCCTTATTGCCTCATTTGATTAGCTTGACACTTCTTCTTAGTGCTGGAGTAGGCGAAGTCTTTGCACTTTCTTCATTGTTTCCCTTTTGCAATCGACCACAAGAAGGATGGAGTGGTAGTATGTTTTCTTTTGCATCTGCTACAACTCTCTCTTTTGATGAGCATGCCAATTCTACCATGTTATTTACCTTCACAAATGTGATAGTGTATTTTGTGGCCTTTAACTCTCTACCATTGAAACCCGAGCCTTCATGTTTAACCCTCTGTTAAGCTACAATGAGGCTTAATATTCCTTGACTTCTTTTTCCTAGCCCTTGACCATAGTAGCCTATATATATTAACAGTTTGGAACCGATTCCTTTGCTATGCTTTTCAAAATCACCCAAGTGATCTTGAGAAATTTCTAGGAAAGGTGAGATTACCGAAGTTGTCTTGGTCATGTTGTTGGCTTTGGTAGTGGCAATGGATAATGGCCTTATTTCCTAGTGCTCTTGAACAACTTCCTGTAGCTTTTCCAACTCTTGTTGCAACTTAGTCTTCATCTGAGTGGGCTTGTCCTCCTGTTAGGTATCCATATGGATGACCTTCTCTCCAAAGTGTACTGTAACACCCTGTTTCCCCCAAATTTGTAATTAATCCTAATACAAGAATTACCATGCTAAAGCATGATGAAACTGTGAATGAATGATGTGAGTGGACCTTATGAAGAAGGTCGATGAATGTAAATAACATTATGAAATTATATTGCAGGACTGATGAGAGGGGATGTGCGGAAAAGAGACCACGATGGTGGTGGAGGGCACCTGGAAAAGGGGCGTTAACTTCCACCAAGAATTAAATACCATATTTTGGACTCCACTAGCCCGGAGAACCAAAAGCGGTTCGCTAGCCCTAAAATTAATGCCTTGCAGGCCGGAAGGTTGATGGCTTGATGAGGGATGGGGAGGTGAACCGCTTATCCGTAGAGCCATCATGACTGACCGACGCAAGGGTAATCGCGCCACACGCAACCTCGTGAGAGGATAAGGCGTATGTCAGAAGCGATTTAAGAGGGAGGACGTGAGGGGAACTCTGGCAGTTCTATGCAGAGTGAGTGACCGCAGAGAGGAGGGGATTGCAACCTTCGCTCCTGGGCACTGGCAGACAGAGAGACGCAGGTCTCAGG
>CBVK0100352431.1:0-21047 GCA_900067695.1 Picea abies
GCTCTTCCGATCTCACGGTAATGTGGTTAGAACTAAGCTTGCAGACATGCATCTATTCGAGGTAGATCCCATGGCTAGATAATTTTTTTGAAGGGTGGGATGCCTCGCTTTCTACCAAAATATGAAAAAGGGTCATCCTGAGGTGTCAAGGCAGTTTGAATTACATTTTGATGGAATTAAGACCAAGGTAGGGGATCTATAATTTTAGGTGTCTGAGACCTCTATTTCAGAAGCTACAGGGATCCCTATCACTAGGGAGAGTTTGTTTAAATCCATGGCCTTGGATGCAGCCTATGCCAAATACTTCCTTAAGACTGAATATCAAACTGACTGGAATTAAGACCAAGGTAAAGGTGCTACAAAATCTCACTACCCAGAGTGCTACCAACAGGTACCGGGAATCAAGGGGGATCAAATTATCATCTTTATGAATGACCGATGATGTGGAGAATGGAAAATATAGTAGTTGGAAGCATGATGACAGTTACAAGCCTTTGAAGAAAACTTGGCATGTAGGGAGTTGCGCATCAAGGAAGATCAAGTCAGTTCAAATATTGGTTGGATCAGTGGCCAACATTTCTCCTTTTTATAGCACATTTGTTAGTTTAAGTTGTTATGTGAAATAACTACTTGGAGATTTTCATGGGAAGAAGGCCAGCTCACACCTCTAGTTGTTGCCTCCCCTTTGTTATAAATAGATAGTCTAAATTCTTAAGTAGGTTCAAATGGTTGATCTAGGCTCCCCTTATGTTGTAATATTTTGATGAACTTATTGTGAACTGGTTATGTACTTGATTTGAGACATGTTGGTTAATAGAAATCATCTTTCTTATTCTAGCTTAATTGCCTCTGATGTTGAAGTACTCATGCTTGAATGATTCACATGGATTGTTGTGGTGATAATATGATGAATGTTTGATTATAATATTATTATGATGTTTCTTTAGTGTCCTTAAACTTTGAATTCAAGAAGATCTTGTGTTTTAGTTTTTCTTCCTTAGGTTGCTTGTAGACCTGATGTTTATAGAAACCTCTACATTTTCCTCACCAAAAGTCTTCCCTCTGTTCACCTTTACTCTCACTTACTGATTGAATTTAGTCAAGACCTTGATTTCTCGTGCATGCTAGCCTAGATTTCTAAGTTAGAGCATTATCATCTTGAATCTTATCCATTTGAACCCTTAAAAATGCATTTACATTTACAGATAACCTGATGGGTACTGGGCTTATCTTCCATGCAATCTGAGGGTGATTCCTACTGCTAAAATGGAGAAAGGGAAGAAAGGCTACAAGGTATCCTCCATCTACAATGGTGTAGGGAACCTAGCTTGTCAGCTAATAGCGGGAAAGCTTGTCAGAAAGAACAACCTGACATAAGTAACAACATTCATAGTTGACCTTACAGGGAAGTGAGTGGAAGGGATGCAAATGAATTGGGTGATATACCTTGTCAATGTGTTGGAGAAGGATTGTCGTGAAGTGTAGGACTAAGGTTATAAGTTCCACTTTGGTTGGTTGTTGATTCTTATTGCATTTTTTCCTTGGGAGATGCTAGAGGGAGTGACATTCCCTGAAGTCGAGCCATCAGAATCACTAGCCGCGAGGTTCACCACCTTGTGGTATTAGAGCAACATGGCGATGCAATGGCAATCAAATGTGGTGTTCCACACCTACTACCTACAACTAAAACGGGCCATTGAATCTTTCTCCCGAATGACGTTGAATACACTCCATCGGTTCAGTCCACTCACGAAGTTCCACACAGATTGACACTTCATATATATCACTGCACGCGGGGATGAAAACAAGGAGGCGCTACAATCTTACTACACATTGACTGAGGAATATATGGAGGAGATAACCAAGGAATGGCCTGCAGAATTCCTTGTACTAGTAGAAGAGAAAAATATCTCTGACCCCGATATCATCGGAAGCCCTTTGGTCACCCGGATCGAGTATGACGGACCAGGAAACTGTTAGAATATGAGAGATTGTTCTTGTTTTACCATTGACAATACCCTTGTCACCCAAACATAGGCTGAAGCCACCCTTCAAGCACCTTGAACTTGACAAAGAAGAATACTAGTAGCAGTCAATAGCCAAGCAAGGCTAATGCACCAAGCAAGAATAGAAACCAAAGCCGATCAGATAGTCCCACCCAGAAAAATGGCGCAACACCTTCCCCAGAAACATGTGCACAAAATTGCCAACTACAGTGCGCACAACTGGCTCTCTGCAATTCTGAGAATGTGTCAAATGAGAGACTGGCACCCTATATTTATAGTGGTTCTGGTAGACTTACTGGGGTTGACTTCTCCTTCTATGTACTAATTAATTCATATTAATTATATTTATGCAGCTGACATCTCGTCTAGGGTTTCCTTTACTTCTTTGCTTCCTTCTGAAATATTCTAACCTCGTCATAGGTCACAATACAGGTTCATACCTCTCAAATATACCATAATATTAACACTCCCTCCTAGATAAGGAGGTATGGTCTTGAGCACAAACAAACCATTCAACTGGTAGTATCATGAGCACCGTCATTATTATCCAACTGGATAATCTCTTATGACAACTGGTACAATATCAATTGATAGAACACACCTGTGTTAATCCATGGTAGTACACAACTACTCAAGCCATGACACATAGTCACAAACAGTGGAACAAATCCACCACAATAGTATACATCTACTGTCATATAGTCTTCATAATAATCATCTGATAGCAACCTGCACATAAACAATGTTATGATATAAATTGAATCATCTGGGCCAATCTTTCACTCAAATCTGTGAGATATGAAAGAATATCTGCCCTCAGAGTAGAACAATGAGATATATGGACTATTATTCTCAAACAAGGAAGAATAACTATCTTGTCTTTTGAACCTGGACCATTCCCCACCCTGGGCCATTCTTCCTACACTTATCAAAGTGCACCCTGGAGAGAATGTATAAACCCTAAGGAATGCCTATCCTTGATTGTTGAGCCTGGACCATTCCTCACCTTGGGCCATTCCTCCTACACTAATCAAAGTGCACCCTAGAGAGAATGTATAAAACCTAAGGAATGATTGTCCAAACCATTTCCTCTTTTAACCACAAGAGGAAAATATTGTCTTGCATCAACCTCCAAAATGGACTATTCCTCATGTTAACCACAATGAGAAATCATTTTTCGACAAGGTAGGCCAGTCTTCTTGAGTAACCCTCAAGAAGAGAGATTTCCCTGGACCACTCCCCATGTTAACCACAATGGGAAGTCACTGTCTATGATACATCATCAATTTGGACCATTTCCCATGTTAACCACAATGGGAAATTGTTGTCCATTTGAAATCTCAATCCACTTTCTGAACAGGAAAGAATCTGTCCAATCTGGACTATTTTTCAATCACAAAGATAAATGTTTCAATAATATTTTTCAACAATATTTTTTAATAATATTTTTAGTTCTCCCTCCTAACCTGGAGAGTCTTCCCTTTCAGCTAAGGGAGTTATTTACACGATCCCCATCTTCTCTCGAAAATATGTAAACTTTATTCTGGATAGCGGTTTTGTCAGAATGTCTACTATATTCTCGTTAGTGGGGATATACTCGAGCTTTACCTCTCCTTCCTAGACTTTATCTCAAATAAAGTAGTATTTTATCTCAATGTGTTTCGACCTTTCATGAAACATGGGTTGTTCTGATAATCTTATACAACTCTGATTATCACAGTATATTATGGTCGATTCTAGAATCTGATCAAATAAATCGGAGATTAACTTCCTTAACCATATTTCTTTTGTGCATGCCTCACATGCCACCATATACTCTTCTTCTGTTGTGCTGAGTGTGACAGACTTCTGTTTCCTGCTACCCCAAGATATCATAGTGGAGCCCAAGTTGAAACACATACCTAAAGTGCTCTTTCCGTCTTCTGCACTTCCTGCCCAATCAGAGTCTATGAATCCATGAAGCTATATATTGTTGGATATAGTATATCTCAAACCATAGTTTATTGTCCCATGAATATATCTTAATACATGCTTTGCAACTATCCAATGCTCATGTCTTGGTTCTACCTGGAACTGGCTTAGTGTATTTACGGAAAAGAAAATGTCTGGTCGAGTATTTACCAAATACATCAATGTCCCAATTAGTTTTTGATATAGAGATGGATCTACTGGATCAGAATCTGGAACTTTCACTTTTCTTATATCCGCATTCATAGGAGTGTCCATGGACTTACAATCCATCATTCCAAATTTTTAAAGGATCTTTATTGCATACTTTCCTTGTCCAAGGAATACTTCACCATGCTTCTGCCATACTTCTAGTCCAAAGTAATAGGGCATGATACCTAGATCTTTCATATCAAATTTAGAAGATAATTCCTTCTTACACTAGATAATGAGAGACTCTTCACCTGTTATGAATAGATCATCAACATATAGTAGTAAGATTACAGGTGCATTGTCCATGAATTTATAGTAAAGGTTTGGATCTGCATGGCTCTTGGAGAAACCAAGTCTCTTTAGATAGTTGTCCATTCTAGCATACCAAGCCCTTGGAGCTTGATTGACTCCATATATAGCTTTCTTTAATATGCAAACATGAGTGTCTCTGGAATGTACCTCAAACCCTTGAGGTTGTTCAATATATACTTCTTCTTCAATAGCTCCATTGAGGAAAGTTGTCTTTACATCCATCTGATGTAAGTTCCATCCCATGGAAGAGGAAAGAGATATGATAGCTCTGATGGAAGTGTATCTAGCCACCGGAGCAAATGTCTCATCATAATATTCTCCCTCCTTCTGGGAGAACCCTCTAGCTACGAATCTTGCCTTGTATTTATCCATGCTTCTATCTGTTGCATGTTTGATCTTGTACACCCATTTTGAAGTTACCAACGATTTTTCTTTAGGTCTTGGTATGATTTCCCATACCTCATTTTTTTCATAATGGATTGATGCTCTTCCATCATAGCTTCTTTCCATTTTTCCTTTTGAACTGCTTCTTCAAATGTGGTAGGTTCTTCATCTATAATCTTTGTCATGTATGCTGCATAACTTGAGAATCTTTAGGTCTTTTACTCTCTTTGAATGTTCCTTCTGGAACCTTGATTATTTTTGCATCTTGTAAGGTAGCTTCAAGCCAAGCTAGTATTTTCTTGGTCTTAGGTACGATATCTGAATCAATGTTTTCACATGGCTCCATAGGATGATCAGGTAGTTCCTTTTCGTCATTTACTTTTTCTGTTCTTTCTTCGTTAAGTTCTTCAATCTCTTCTTCTTCTATAGTTTCTTCGATGGAATTCCTGAAGGCCATCCTTTCATTGAATATTACGTCTCCGCTGACCTCAATCTTGTGTTGTTCTAGAATATATATTCTGTAAGCCTTGGATGAATCACTATATCCCACAAATATCCCTTTCTTTCCTAAAGGTTCTAGTTTATTCCTCTTGTCCTTGGGAATGTGGGAGTAAACAGGACATCCAAATATTCTTAGATTTTCCACATTAGGTTTCTTACCCAAGAAAGCTTCTTCTGGTGTCATGTCCTTCAATATACGATGAGGACTTCTGTTCTGCACATATATTGTTGTCATTGCTTCTTCTCCCCATAAGAACATGGATAGACCTTGATCATTTTGTAATGTTTTTATGGTTTCTTCAATCAATTTGTTCTTTCTTTCTGCTACACCATTTTGTTGAGGATTATGAGGAACAATTAGATCCCTCCTAATCCCTATCGATTTGTAGAATGCAACGAATTCCTTTGATGTGTATTCTCCACCATTATCATTTCTTAGCATCTTGATCTTCTTATTCGTGAGGTTTTTTATTTCTTCTTTGAACTCTTGAAACTTGTTGAATACTTCATCTTTTGTCTTTAGTAGGTATAGCCAAGTCTTTATTGAATAGTCATCTATGAATATTATGTAGTAGGAATATCCTCCTAGAGATTTTACTGGGATTGGACCACAAACATCCAAGTGTATTAGATCTAGAATCCCCTTAGATCTGTTATTACTTCTTGGGAATGGTTTCTTGATATTCTTCCCAAGGGCACATCCTTTGTAGATTCCTTCATGTGTAAACTGCAACTTTGGTATTCCTTCAACCATTGTTTTGAGAAAGGGTAATGCTTGATAATTAATATGAGTGCACGTTCTATGCCAAAGTTCATTAGGGTTGAATTCGTCATGTACAAGAGATTTTTCATTTTGTTCTAGTAGTCTGTACAAATTTCCTTCATGACTTCTGATAACCCTAGCATTCTCTATGTTGGAGTCTTTATGCCATGATAACACTTTTCCATCCACGAAAGCTATTATGTTTCCCTTGTCTTCTAGGAAAGATATTGATACAAGATTCGTTTCTAAACTAGGTACATATAAAACATTGCTTAAGTGAACATAGTTACCTATTTTCATTTTGATGGCGGCTTGTACAAATCCTTCCACAGGGTAAGTGGTTTTGTCTCCAAGCTCTACCTTGTATGAGGTCTTCTTATCATTTATATTTGAGAGTCTGGCTTGATCTCCTGTCATGTTCCTAGAAGCTCCACTGTCGATTATCCACATGTCATCTTCAATCGTTCCAGTAAGTGATGAGTAGTGTAAAAGACTAATTGTTTCACTGATGTCTTCGGTTGTCAGGTAATTGGTCATGCCTTCATCCAAAACTTCAACTTCGTCATTTTTTTCTTCTGAGAGAGCCAAAAGGTGCACTGATTTAGGGTGCATCTGAATATCTTCTTTTTGAGCAAGATTCTCCATCACAAGGTGTCAGATCTAAGGTTAGGGTTTCTGCAACTCCTTCTATTAGTAACCCTAGAGATAGTGTCTTTGGAAGCTGCTCCTGCTAGTAACCCTAGTGGAATTTCATTAACAAGCTCAATACCCTAGTGGCTATGCTTCCTTCTAACATTTAGACTGAATGCAGGAGGTGTGGGCCCATAACCTGTTAGAATATGACAGATTGTGCTCGTTTTACCATTGACAATACCCTTGTCAGCCAACCATAGGCTGAAGCCACCCTCTGAGCACCTTGACCTTGAAAGAGAATAATACTGGCAGCAATCAATAGCCAAGAAAGGATAATGCACCAAGCAAGAATAGAAATCAAAGCTGATCAGATAGTTCCACCCAGAAAACTGGTGCAACACCTTCCCAAGAAACTTGCACACAAAACTGACAACTACAGTGCGCACAACTGGCTCTATGCAATTTTGAGAATGTGTCAAATGAGATATTGGCACCCTATATTTATAGTCGTTCTGGCAGACTTACTGGGGCTAACTTCTCCTTCTGGGTACTAATTAATTCATATTAATTATATTTTTGTAGCTGACATCTCGTCTAGGGTTTCCTTTACTTCTTTCCTTCCTTCCAGAATATTCTAACCTCATCATAGGTCACAATAGAGATTCATACCTCCCGAAGCTACCATAATATTAACAGAAGAGAAAATAAGAAGAAGAAAAAGGAGGAAGTGAAGGATGTAAACAGTGAGGAAAAGAACAATGCATCAGAGGAAATTGCATTTGAATCACCTGTAGGAGGAGGAGGCGATGAAGTAAACCAAGAGGAGGAAGGGGAAGAAGACAAGAAAGAAGAGGGTGAAGTAACACCGCCAAAGAACCCCCTTACTGTAACATGCCCGACCATCCATCCCATGCCACACTATGCCAGTGAACTCTCTTGTTCTCTCTGCAGAACATACTATAACACACCCAAAAACCAATTGAGCTATGCCACATAAATTTTTATAACTGCATGCAATTAAAACATATGCACACAAAACACTTGCGAAATCTTTACATGTAAAACATAAAAAAACAAATACATTTCGTAAATGTATGGATTCACATTGAAATAAAAGTAACATAGACATGCAACATATACAGGAAATACCCATAAACATACAAATAGTTATAATTGCGCATAGGATAAACCCATAAAATTAAACACGTAAATAAAAATGCAACATGTGAGTTTATCACACAATTGACACTTGTCTTTGTGATAATATCACCAAATGTGTGTATACCTTCCACGAACCTCCCAGCTTTATACCACACTGTTCATCACTCTCAACAGTGAGTCACCCCTGAGCTGGGACTAAACTCCACCTTGGTAAAGGGATTCCTAACTAGGCTAAAGGCTCATGGACAATAGGAAATACTTCATCACATGTTCTCACTCAACTAACAGACTACAGTCCCTCATTCCCCACATGCCTATCCCACCCAGGAAGTGTGCCCCTTCTCTTCTCAACAATCCTTCGACCACCCCACTTCCTTTCCAGGCTTCAACAATAGGCCAGGCATGAAGTCTCGGAGAATTGTAGTTGCAACTCAACACCTTCAAGAAATCAATCCCCAACCATTCTCTCCCCCGGAGAATTTTTCATGGGCCTGACAACCCACTTCTTCAGTCTAGCTCCCAAGCTAACCAGACACACCAACACAAAATGGCTATGGATTCGGGTTCAGGTACAGTTATGAGATACCAAGGATAGCTCAATGGGTGTGAATACTCATGGATGTTTGAATGCTTGGTTGAATGATGGAAAATATGATAGGAAATGAACTAAGTCCCAACAATATCTATGTATGTCCCCAGCTTTACACTTGTCATGTTGGGAGCTAGTTTGGCCCACTTGTACCCAACTTTAGAACTTAGGATAAAATAATTATCCATACTTTATATTTAAGAAATAATATTATAATATTCCTTTTTGGGTTAATCTCCCTAGCTTAGACCCTTTCCTTAACTTATCCCCTCCCTTTCCCTAACTAGTGGAGTTTAGTCCCCCATATCTTTTATCATGATCAGTTTGCACACATCGATGTATTTATATTAATTATGAGACATGTACAAAAACAGGCACAATGGCCTTTAACATCTAGGCTCTCTGGCCTAATCAAAACATAAGCATCCTATCTTATAATAACTATCTCACTAGCCTATAAAACATAGCATATACACAGAGGCATCGCTGGCCTCACAATCGTGTACACTCAAGTTGCTACGCACGGTATCCAGGAATGTGCACACTTCCTCCTTTTACTGCGTAGTACATGCATGCACTATACCATGAAATGTGCATATAAAATGATGTCATACAACTCACCAACTTAAGTACATTTTCATTTACATTTACAATTGGGTTCATCCTTAGGGATATTACAATCCACTCCCCTTATTTATGTATTGTCCTCAGTGCATCATGTACCCATGTACAACAAAATTTCAAAAATCCTCATAAAGATGCATATATTTTGCTTACATTACATCCTAATGCTCCCAAGTAGAGTCCTCAAGATTGTACCAGGTCCATTGGACCTTTACAAGCCCTATGGCTTAGTTATGGAGCTGTTTGATTTTTCGGTCCAAAATGCGTACCAGATGCACTTGAAAAGTGTCTTCTTGCTCCACCTGAATCACATTCCAATCAATAACATGATTAACATCAAGTATATATTTATTTAGTAGTGATACATGTAATACATTATGAACAGACATAGATGCAGGCAATGCAATCATATAAGAAATTGGACCAATCCTCTCTAGGATTTCAAATGGCCCACAATAGTGAGTTGCCAACTTTGAACAATTTCCCAACTTCAGGGAACTTCTGTTGGCTTTCACTTTCAAGAATACATGATCACCCACTTTGAATTCCTTATGAGTTTTTCCCTTATCAATATATCTTTTCTTCCTGTCTTGGGAAACCTTTAAATTTTTCTTTATTTTTATCATTTTCTTCTCCATTTCCCTGAGAAAATCTAGCCCAACCACTGCTCTATCTGCTAGGTTATCCCAGCTTACTAGAGTATTTCACTTTCTGCCATAAAGTTCCTCAAATGGGCTCATCTTTAGAGATGTTCGGTACCCATTGTTATAAGAAAAATCTACCAAGTGTAGGTAGTCTTCCCATTTTTATCTTTTATCCATCACATACATCTTCAACATATCCTCAATCAATTGATTCACCCTCTCTATTTTTCCATCTGATTCTGGATGATAGGTTGTACTAAAATTAAAATTTGTTCCAAATCCATTAAATAATCCTTTCCAAAATTTTGAGGTAAATTTTGGATCTCTGTCAGACACAATTGTCTTTGGTATGCCATGTAATCTAGAAATTTCCTTCATATAAACATCAACAATGTTGGTTGCCTTGTGAGTGAGCTTAACTGGAACAAAATGTGCAGCTTTAGTAAGCTTATCCACCACTACCATGATAGAATCATGTTGTTTGTTTGTTCTGGGAAGTTTAGTAATGAAATCCATTGTTAAAGCTTCCCAATTCCACTTAGGAATGGGTAATGGCTATAGCAAACCAAATGGGTGTCTATGCTCAGCCTTTACCTTTTGAAATTCCAAACATCTGGCAATAAAATCAGCAACCCCTTTCTTCATGCCTGGCCAATAATATTGTCTCTTGACAGCTGCAATAGTTTTGTGATATCCTTGGCGCCCAGCATAAGGAACATTAAGCATTTCTCTTAGTATCATATTTTTCAATTCATTAGAATTTGGTACATAAATTATCCCCTGTACCTAAGAATTTCATCATTATCTAGCTTGTAATCTTCAATTTTCTGTTGCAAATTACCTTGCTGTAATTTTGCCACTAATTATTTGTAATGCAAATCTAATTTGGCAGCCTCTAGAATTTTGTCTTTCAAATATGATTGGTACATACTAATGGTTGTAGCATGCATTTCATGCACTCTTCTATTGAGTGCATCAACCACTTTGTTCTCTTTTCCCTTGATATGCTTTATATCAAAGTCATACTCACTTAAAAATTCTAACCATCTGCTTTGCCTAGCATTTAGAGTTGGTTGATCAAATAAATATTTTAGATCATTGTGGTCTGTCCTGATCTCAAACCTTTTCCCCATGAGGTAGTGTCTCCATTTCCTCAAGGCATGCACTATGGCTGCCAACTCCAAATCATGAGTGGCATAGTTTATTTCATGTTCCTTCAACTTCCTTGATTCATAACGTATAACAAACCCATTTTGAGTGAGGACTCCAACAAGTCCTTCTTTACATGCATCTGTGCATACAATGAAGTCTTCATTTGGGTCTACAATCCTTAGTATTGGAGAACTTGTTAATAATTGTTTCAAGTGTTTAAAACTCTTTTCACATTCCAATGTCCACTGAAACTTCACACCCTTTCTTTGCAAGGAAGTGATTGGGTGTGCAATCTTTGAGAATCCTTCAATAACTATTCTATAGTAGCATACAAGGCCCATGAATGATCTGACCTCTGTCACATTCTTTGGCGCTGACCATTCTCTAATGGATTCTATCTTCTCAGGATCCACTAGTATCCCATCCATTGAAATGATGTGCCCCAAATAATGAATTTTCTTTTGATAAAATGAGCATTTGCTCAATTTTGTGTACAATTGATGCTCCCTTAATACTTGCAAAACCATCCTCAAATGATTCTCATGCTCTTCTTATGACTTGGAATATACCAGAATGTCATCCAAAAAGACAATGACAAACTTGTCTAAATATTCTCGGAAAACACCATTCATTAAGCACATGAAAACAACTAGTGCATTTGACAACCCAAATGGCACCACTGTGAACTCATAATGACCATACCTTTTCCTAAAGGCAGTCTTGATGATATCTTCCTCTTTAATTCTTACCTAATGGTATCCTGACCTGAGATCTATCTTTGAAAATATCTTTGAATCCTTCAATTGATCAAAAAGATCATCAATCATTGGCAGAGAATACTTGTTTTTAACAGTCACTTTATTCAACTGCCTGAAATCAATGCACAATCTTAATGTTCCATCTTTATTCTTCATGAACAAGACTGGGGCACCCCAAGGTGACACACTTGGGTGTATATACCCCTTCTTTATAAGCTCTTCAAGTTTCATTTGCAACTCCTTCAGCTCTGGTGTACTCATTCTGTGAGTCTTTGACACTGGAGCTAATACAGACATTAAATTTATAGAGAAATCAATATCTCTCTTTGGGGGTAGTCCTGGTACCTCCCTGAACATGTCGTCAAACTCTTCCAAGACTACATAATGTTCCAAATTTGGAACCTTATCTCTAGGTGTCTCTTCCATATGTGCTGCAAATATTTGACACCCTTTCCTGTAACATTTCTTCAGCTGCAATGCTGAAAGCTCTCTGATGGTTACAACCCTGGGAAATCCCTACACTTTCCTTAATTTCCCTTCCTCATCCAAGCAAGTAAATTCTTTGTTATGATAGTCTAAGAGAGCATGATGTTGGTCCAACCAATCCATCCCAATTAGACAGTCATATGAACCTAAAGGTAAGATGTTCAAATCTACCTTGGTGTTCAGTCCATTCATGTCCATATGACATGAATTAACCATATCATTAACTTTTCATTTGGCTCTTGTAGCTAGCTACACCAACCAAGATTTCCCATGCTTGATTCTTGGCAAATGAAAACTTTCCACCATATTAGGATCTATATAACTATGACTATCTCCTGGATCAATTAAAATAACAATGGTTTGGTTGTTGATCATACCTTGTACTTCAATCATATGTGACTGATACTTTGCTTTCTTATTGTCCATGGCTGCATAGATCCTTGGTATGTTTCTTCCCATGTACTCCACTATTTCATCTTGTTGTACATTGTGAACATTTCTCCCTTTTTCACCTCTGTGAGGACAATTTCTAAACATGTGATCTCCTTTACAACTCCAACATTGAATAGGTGGTTTCCTTGGTATTTGAGCCCCTGTTTCAATCGTTCTAGGCTCTCTAGGAGTTTGTTGTCCCTTTGTATTATTTCTAAAGAATGGTGGCTTAGATCCCTTCTTCCTCTGATCCATATTGAATTTCTTTTTGTCTTCCCAAGATTTTTGGAAAGTTGGCCTTGATTTTTGTTGATCATAAAGGCATTTAGCTCATCTTGTGGTCTCCTCCAATGTCTTGGGATTATCATACTGTATTTTGTCACTGATAAATGATGCCAATCCACTCAAATACCTTTGAATCTTAACTGTCTCATCCTTGACGAAAGAGGCATACTTCAACAGTTCTAAAAACCTTCTTTCATATTCATCTATTGTCATACTCCCAAGATTGAGTTCAAAAAATTCTTTCATTTTCTTGTCATAGTATCTCTTAGTCAAGTATTTCTTCTCAAAATATTTCTTTAATTCCATGCAAGTAACACTTTTCTCTTTGATGTGTTTCACTTGCACAAGATGATCCCACCACATGGATGCTTTTCCTTTGAGTTGATAGATGGAAATTCTACTTTCTACATGAGAAGAATAATTATGCAATTGGAAATACTTTCTCATGCCCAACAAACATGTTTCTGCATCTTCATCCTTCTTGTGCTCACCATCAAATGTAGGAGGTTTGATTTTGTTCATTTCTCCTCATAGCTCATCCACTGAAGACCTCTTATGATTTTTGACAGGGGATGGACTCGAGTTGTTCATTTCTCTCTTATTGGAATGCCTTGGGGAGTGATGGTGATGTCTTCTAACACTTCTTGATTTTCTTTTCTCATCAGAAGGCCTGTGACTTCCTGATTTGCTTGAGCCACTCTCCTTGTCCAATTTCTTTTCTATTCTGGTCAAGCTTTCCAATAACTTCATGTTGAAGTCATCCTGCTACTCCTTGGATTTCATAAGCCTTTCATTATCAACTTTATGGATTTGGACATCCTTCTGCAAATTTGTAATGGTCTCTGCCATATTCATGTTTTCATATCTTCCTTCTCCATGTCCATTGGAGTTTGTTCCTTCAATGCCTAAATGGACATCCATCCCTTTGCTCTCATATTATTGACTGAAATTCCCCTGTGCCTCTGCCATTCCTATGGAGTCTAAGACAATATTGATCTGATATATTTTTTTTTAAATCTTTCCAACGCTTGCTCACATGCCCAATTCTGAGTCTGGAGCATCAAGTTATGGTCATTTGAAATTTCCCCAATAATTTTTCTGTTCGTTTTTCAACTTAGCGCAACTCTGCACTATAAATATGAAATTTTGCACCTACTCCATTGAAATTTTTGTATGATCTCAATTGGGTTTCTTCATAATCATATTATGGACAATCTTTCCAAGTTTCACCTCCTTCTGGGTTTTGGGCTGCTAGTTATAGCCTGCTGAAGTTCTAGGCCAATTTGTGTTTTTGGTCTAGAATGTTATAGGTACCTTATTTTCTATATTAAACACTTTTAGAATGCCCAAGAATTTAATTGAACTCTGTGATTGTCTTCTGTGGCTCAATATACTTCCATTGACTACTCTTGCACCTCAATCTGATTCTGGAGCAGAAAGTTATGGCTCTTTGACATTAGAGGGGTCTTAAAATTTACCCTTCATTGTTTGTGCTATAACTTTCTAAAAAATGCTCTGTTTGACGAACAATTTATACCATTAGAAAGATATATCTGATTTATTTCATTTGAGATACAAAGATAGAGTGTACCTATGGTACACCTCTATCTTGTGGTTTTTGAGTTGCTAAAAGTGCTCTTAAGGCCCTAAAAAACGCGTTGCAAAAAGATGGCATTCAAATGATATAAAACGTCATAGAAAATCACTAGTTTTATGTTGTTATTCATCTTCCAAATGACTTCACACACACAAATTTCAACCTGTAAACCCATATTTACCATGTGCATCAACAACACAAGGTAAGTGGTTCTTTGCGCACTTTAAAACCACGGTGTATGAGGATAACTCACGCACACTACTTTTATGTCCTGCACCAATATCCATCGCGCGCATTTTTTGTACCACGCGCTGGTATCCACCGCACGCATATTTTTGTACCGTGCACTAATATTCCATGAACATTTCACTCAATACACTGCACCATTCCAAAGTATAGTAAGTCTCCACTGTGCACCAAAACTTTGCGCGCCCCATTAACAAAATTGTTGCATGACAACATATACTCACATTGCGTGCACAACTACCAAACTCCGTTGTACTATGCCAATACTACACACACCATGTGCACCATTAATATGAATGTACACATTGTGCACACTTCTTATGCGTATGCACACTGCGCAATGCCAAATTTAGCATGTGCACCCGCACACCAACATTTTTTCCACACGACGCCAAAATTTAGCACGTGGACTAGAAAACCACTATTTTTCTGTGTGGTACCAAAATTTAGCACGCACACCCGCAGACTAACATTTTTCTGCGTGGCATGAAATTTAGCACGCACACCAGCATGCCAATATCTTGCCGCACAATGCCAAATTTTACCTATCACAAGATTTCCACTGTGCATCATGCATTTTTAGTGCACCCACCTGTGCACATTCACCATTATGCGCATCAAATCCTCGTGAATTCCGCTGCAGAGATTTGGGATTTTTCCTAACTTTTCCCAATTTACCATAGACATTCTGCAACCACAAAATTTGTTCAATTTCACCCCGAAAACACCAATTCAACCTGCAACAACAAATCATTGTGGGTTGACATTTCTGGAACGAATTTCCCCAAAATCAATTCACAAATTGAGAATTTTATTTATTAATCTCGCTCCAACTATCATGGATTCATTGTAACTTCAAATTCGACCAATTCCAAGTTCGAATTTGCTAGAATAGATATTAAATCAATAATATCTTACAACATGGCCAAATTTCTCAATTTCCCCATGAATTTACCAACCGAAATTGGGGATTTTTCCCAATTTCTGTACCGTATTGTAGCTGGATGCTCTGCATCTCGAAATTTGGCCACTTCGAGATAATTCTCTATGAAATTTCACTTCAATTTAACTTTATCGGCCCATCCAGGCTCAATTCTGAAAATTGAGGCTCTGGTACCAATTTGTAACATCCCCGACCATCCATGACGGGCCAAGCTACGCCAGAGAACTCTCTTGTTCTCTCTGCGGAACATATTGTAACAGAACCAACAACCAACTGAGCTATGCCTCATAATTTTTTCTAACTACATGCAATTAAAACATATGTACACAGAACACTTGTGGAAGCTTTACATGTAAAATGTAAACAGAAAAATACATTTCGTAAATGCATGGATTCACACTGAAATATCAATAACATAGACATGCAACATATACAGGAAATACCCATAAACATACAGACAGTTATAATCATGCATAGGATAAAATCATAAAATTAAACATGTAAATAATAATGCAACATGTGAGTTTATCACACAATTGAAACTTATCTTTGTGAGAATATCACCAACTGCGTGCAGACCTTCCACGAACCTCTCAGCCTTAGACCAAACTTTTCATCACTCTCAACAGTGAGTCACCTCCAAGCTGGGACTAAAATCCACCCTGGTAAAGATATTCCTAACCAGGCTAGAGGCTCATGGACAACATGAAATACTTAGTCACAGGTGATCACTCAACTAACAACCTACAATCCCTCATTCCCCACATGCCTGTCCCACCCAGGAAGTGTGCCCCTTCTCTGCTCAACAGTCCTTCGATTGCCCCACTTCCTTTCTGGGCTTCAACAACAGGCCAGACAAGAAGTCTCAGAGCACTGTAGCTATAGTTAAACACCTTCAGTAAATCAATCCCCAACAATTCTCTCACCCAGAGAATTGATCATGGGCCTAACAACCCGCTTCTTTAGTCCATCTCCCAAGCTAACCAGACATACCAACACAAAATGGCTATGGATCTAGGTTTAGGTACAGTCATGAGATACCAAGGATAGCTCAATGGGTGTGAATACTTATGGATGATTGACTGCCTGGATGAATGATGGAACGAATGATGGAAAAAATGATAGGAAATAAACTAAGTCCCAACAATATGTATGCATGTCCCCAACTTGACACTGGTCATGTTGGGAGCTACTTTGGCCCACTTGTACCCAGTGGAGTTTAGTCCCCCATCTCTTTTATCATGGTCGGTCTATGTGCATCGATATAGTTATATTAATTACGAGACATGTACAAAAATAGGTGCAGTGGACTTTAACATCTAGTCTCTCTGGCCTAATCAAAACATAAGCATCCTAGATTACAATAACTGGCTCACCAACCTATAAAACATAGCATATACACAAAGGCATTACTGGCCTCACAATCGCACGCACTCAAGTTGTTGCATGCGGTATCCAGGAATGTGCACACTTCCTCCTTTTACTGTGTAGTACATGCGCGCACTATACCATGAAATGTGCATATAAAATGATGTCATACAGCTCACTAGCTTAAGTACATTTGCATTTACATTTACAATTGGGTTCTGCCTTAGGGATATTACACTTATAGAGGCTGAGACATCAAATAAGAGGAAGGGTTCTCCGCAGAAACCCTCAGTGTGGAAGAAATCCCTAGCCACTAATCCTCAGTCGCAGAATGTGCTCACAATGGATGATATCCATATCATCATAGAGACTGTCGAAGATGCCTCATAAGACATCCTATAGAGACATAGATTGAAGAAAGAAACATTGTATGAACAGATCGAGAAACAACTGAAAGACATCCAACAAGTGATCCAGTCGAACCGCGCAATGTCTATTGTGCCACCTTCAACAGAGAATGTAGAATTGGGAGATGATCCCACCCAATTGTGAAAAATAGTAGATGCAACAAAGACTTGACTTCGTTGAGTCCACAAAGAAAAGGAGCAGGCCAGAAAGGCCTTGAGGTAAGAAAAGGAGGAGGCCTTAGAGAAACTTTGTGTTGCATAGAAAGAAAAAGATGACCTTCGGGCAAAGTTCAAAGTGGACAGAGAACAAATCCAGAAAGAGAAAGATCAGTTGTTCATGGAGCAAATTGAAGTGAATAGAGCACTTCTCTCTATGACTGCCTTGGCACAAATGGAAGAAGAGACAACTGAGAGCTAAGTAGGGAAGCTCGCTGAGGCTATTCAGTAGCTCCAAGAAAGAGTAGCATGACTATAACTTCAAGCAGTGCCTAGCACTCCATAAGAAGTACAAGATCAAAGGGAAGAAACTCTTAGGAGCATAGTAGAAAGAATCAGGGCATTGGCTGTAGAATGTAAGCAACTAAGTGACTGAAGTGCGTGGACCTATGAGCACCTTGCAGAAGACCCAGAGCTAAGGAGATTGGAGGAACATCTTCAAGAAGCGAGGCAACAAGAATTGATTGTGCAAGCACAGTTGAAATAGCTCACAGTCGTTGAGAAGATGAAAAGGTCGCAGAAGAAGTGCACAATTGAACAATAGGTCATCGCCATCCAGAGAAGAGTTATGGAGGTGACACAATGATTCTAGCTGGTGCAGGACAAAGTTT
This sequence comes from Picea abies, assembly GCA_900067695.1. Taxonomy (NCBI): domain Eukaryota; kingdom Viridiplantae; phylum Streptophyta; class Pinopsida; order Pinales; family Pinaceae; genus Picea; species Picea abies. The sequence goes on from CBVK0100352431.1 coordinate 18,279, forward strand.
ACACAATTTTTGAAGATATCGAGGGATAAGGTGCAAAGACGGAACAAGTGGTCACAACAATAGAGAAGCATCTGGAAGGGTCTGTCATGGAGAAAGTAATCCAGGAGTTCGCCAAGTAGGAGCCTCTGGCAAAGCAACAAGTCAAGTTAGCTTGAACTAAGATCGAGGCCTTCAAAGCAAATTTTCCCAGATCAAAGTGACTCGAGATGAGTCACAAGTGAGTGTTGGGGGCCTATTGGCCCTTGACCAGTTTTTGAGGAAACACTGGTCATGTTTGACCATTTTTGGGACTTTGATAGGTTGGTCAAAGATGGAGGGCCCAGGCAAAGCAGAGATCAAGGGATATCACCCTTTTTGTGGGATTTTTGGGGCTTTTAGAGTTTATGTAATGGTTATGGGATGTCGGCCCATGGGTTTACCCATTCTAAGGCCCCTTTTTGTAATATATAAATAGATAGCTAGGTGATGTAAGACGGGGAGAAAAGTATGGCTTAGTTCAAGTAGAGTTACTATTCATTGATCGGCTTAGTGCATGAATAGTTGGCTTTGTGCAAGGATGTGTTGAGGCTTGCAGAGATAAGTGAAATTGTTTTGTAAGTGCTTTGTGTGCAGTCTGTGTAAAGATTTGTGATGTGAACCTATTTTGAGGAAGGTGGTTCTAGTGTGCAGTGCGTAAATCACCTTTCCAGTGCAGAGTAAGATCTATGTCTTTGTGCCTGTAAGAAGATTGAAGAAGACTAATAAAGAAGAAGAAGAGTTGGTGGAAATATCCCCACACAGGGGTGAACCACATATATCCTATGTTATTGTTCTTTATGCAATGTGTTCATGGTGTTTATATTTTCTTGGTGCACTATTCTTGATGTATGGTAGATAGATCTATGAATTCTTAGTGCTTATGATGTGAATGAATTCTAGATATGCTCTGATTCTATGTGGTAAATGATTAGAAGTGTTTGATCTCTTTATTACAACAATGTTATGTATTTAGGGTTTAATCTGCAAGGTGAATAGAAGTTAAAGAACTAATGCATATTGTTAGCTAAGTGCTTGGTTAAGTATTTTGATCACAGATCTCTGTCCTAGATAGGTTGTAAAAACTTGAGTCCTGCAACCCACCCTGCCTCTACCTTGGGTGAGACTTCATCTCCTTCATAGGTGTTGCAGAAAGGGCCAATAGTTAGGGTTTTGTTGGTGTGTTGTTGAAGCATTGAACCCTGGGTATTCCCCTATGCCAACAAAGAGTGCATATCATGCATGCTACAACTGTCAATATGCATAAGTCGAACTTCAAGAGAATAATTTTAGATGTTGTTACAGATCAACATTACCTACATGTAAAGAAAATCTTACAACAAGGATATATACAATAGAAAATGAAAGAGTACAATATGAAGGAAGATGGATTACTTATGCATAAAAATAGAGTTTAAAAATTTGGTATTAAAAGAAATTCATAATGTTCCATATGCTAGACATCTCGGTTACCAGAAAATGATTACATCAGTAAGAAGCCAATTCTTTTGGCCGTGAATGAAAAAGGATGTTGTTGATTACATCACCAGATGTATGGAATGTCAAAAAGTGAAGGCTGAGCATAGGCACCCAACAGGTTTGCTACAACCATTACCAATTCTAGAGAATAAATGGGAAGTGATAACCCTTGATTTTATAGATAAATTTCCGAAGACAACAAGACAACATGATTCAATCATGGTAGTGGTTGATAAATTGAAAAAGGATGCTCATTTTGTTCCTATGAAAACAACTCATACATCAACTAATATTGCATAAATTTACATGAGGGAGATTTCTAGGTTGCACAGGATACCTAGGAAAATTGTCTTAGATAGAGAAACAAAGTTTACTTCAAATTTCTAGAAGGGATTATTTAAAGGATTTGGTACAAATCTGAATTTTTTCACAACATACAATCCACAGTTAGATGGGAAGACAGAGAGAGTCAACCGAGTAATTGAAGACATGTTGAGAATGTATGTGATGGATAAGACATCTAAGTGGGAATATTACTTGCACTTGGTTGAGTTTGCATATAATAATGGGTATCAATCTTCATTAAAGATGATCCCATTTGAAGCCTTGTATGGTAGGAAATGCAATACTCCAATAAGTTGAGACAACCCAGTAGATAGAGTGGTACTATTGTGCTTCTTATATGTTTAGTATAATGCACTCATTAATTATCAATCCGAGATTCGTAATCAACAGAGTTACAAGACACCAGTAAGAAAGGTAATTCTAATGTCATGAGTATAGAACTATTCTAGATTATGTATGTTGTAAACAAAACAAGCTAGCAAACTGAAATATACTTTGGTTGTCTTTCACAGAGGTCTACTCCATTATGGCACATGCAAGTATGAGATGGATTTCTTTTTGTTGGGTATGTGTTATATTCTTTGCACGAGTAGAGTGGGGGTGCAGGGGGGCGGAGCCCCCCACGTGGGGGTTCGAGGGTAGCGCCCCCGAATTTTTTTTTTCGGGCCAACATATTTTCGTCGGGCCGACATATTACCAGGACCACATGATATTAGGTGGTTTTCGGCACATGGGTTTTTTCCGATTGTTTTCTAGTTCCGATTAAGGAATTAGGGTTTTGGACTAATCCAGGTCATTGGGTTAGGGTTTTGTATGCCGTTGGATCCTATATGTATATTGTATTGTAAACAATGTAAAACAATGTATGAATATAATATATGTTGGTTTTCCCGTTTTGGGTTTCCAGGTGAAAATCTCTGTGTAATGTTT
>CBVK0100352432.1:0-21044 GCA_900067695.1 Picea abies
CGCTCTTCCGATCTCACCACATATATGAGAATGAACTTGGAAGCCTTCTAGTGCAGATCACGAGGTTCCTGCATATATTAGGAAACTGCTCCTACTGCATATGAGATACCTGGACGGGTGTGGGTGAGATACATAAAACCCCCCACCAACTGTAAATACAAATTTTTGTCCACTAATGGTGTATCCCCACCATCCTCAACTCTGATCCCAGATAAGAAGGGTGTAGGTCCAAACTTATTGTTTGTCATGTGGAATCTATCCAGAAGATACTTGACATACTAATCCTGAGAGAGTTTGATGTCGGAAGCATCCTTATTAATCTTGAGACCAATAAAGAAGTGTAGTGGACCCATGTCCATCATATAGAACTTGCCATGCAAAATATCTTTGACCAAAGAAATGGCCGAAGCAGAGCTACCGATGATCAAAAGATCATCAACATAGAGTACAAAAATCATCACAGAGTTAGTAGTCCTCAACATGTAAACACTGGAATCATATTTACATCTAACAAAATCATGTGAAACAAAGTAAGAATCTATCTTTTCATACCATTCTCTAGGTGCTTTATTGATGCCATAGAGAGACTTCTTTAGTCTGCATACTAAGGATGAGTTGTGAATGAACCCTGTCACCATGAAGAAAAAACATTCTTCACATCCATCTGGTAAAGCTCCCATCCTTTGGCTGCTCCAATGGCTAGATCCAAGCGAATGGAGTCCATCTTTGCTATAGGAGCAAAGCTCTCATCATAATTTAACCCATGAATCTGTTGATATCCTTCTGCAACTAATCTAGCCTTGTACATGCTCACCTGGCCATTTGATTCTCTCTTGGTCCTATAGACCCATCTGCATATGACAAGTTTCCTCCCTGGTGGAAGTGGAACCAGATCCCAAGTATGATTCTCTAGGAGAGAGTCATGGTCCTTCTGGATGGCTACTTCCCATAGTGGATTTCCAATAGCCTCACTGTAGGTATGTGGATCAGAATATTGAACCATATAGCAATGCATGGGAATCACTGGTTTAGAAGTTGAAAGTACATGAGAAGGAGCCACATGCTGAGATCGAGTCCTCCTCGAATCCAATGTATCTTACGCAAGGTTTTCTATTGCATGAAATCTGGAATGTGCCCACTTGGGCATTTTATGAAGCTCTGACACTGACTTCTCATTTGGTTGTACTATATTCTCATATGTATGTACAAAATCCTCTGAATCTGTGTCTGAATATGTAACATCCGAGTGCGTGCAATCATCATATCTGATGTCTAGAACTGATAAACGAATGAGAGTCTTTGCATGTTGCGCTAGAGGTGCATGCAAAAGACTCTCCTGAAACTAAAAATTGCGCTCAATGATGAGACGATCTATAGAGGGATGAATCAATATGTACCCCTTCACATCATCTAGATATCCCATAAAGATGCAAGGTGTGATCTGTGGATCTAAGGATTTCTTCTTTTGAGTAGGAATATGGGCCCATGGTTTAGATCCAAAGATGCAAAAGTGTGTGACATCTGATTTGTCACTTGTCCAAGCCTCAAAAGGTGTCCTATCCTCAACATATATGTGAGGTGCTTTGTTCTGTATGTAAGGAGCACAATTACGTGCCTTAGCCCAAATATTGGAAGGAAGTGATCTTGCATGAAACATGCAACTGGTCATCTCCTTGAGAGACCTATTATTCCTTTCAAAAAATCCATTATGTTGTGGAGTGTATGGAACTGTGTGTTGCATCTAGATACCATCTTCACAACAAAGATTCTGAACATCATTTTTGATATAATCCCCCCCATTTTCTGTATGGAGGATCTTGATTTTATTCCAATTTTCTATCTCTACTAGATCTTTGAAGTCTTTGAGATGCTCAAAAAGTTCATACTTTTGTTTGATAAAATAAACCCAAGTATATCATGAGTAATCCTCAATAAATGTAATAATGTACCTTTATTTGTTGATGGAAGCATGTGGAAATGGATCCATGAGATCACTGTCAAAAATCTCCAAGGAAGGGGAGGCTCTCCTTGCCTTCCCCTTTTCAAAATGCTCTTCAAGATGCTTGCCAAGACTGCATCCTTCGCAAACCCCTTTAGAAAATTGAATGATTGGAAAGCCTTTGAACATTCTTTGCTTGAAAAGTCGTTGCATGTACCTAAAGTTTAAAGGACCAAATCTTTAATTCCATACTCTATTACTCTCATTAGCATGTTTAAGTAGCAAAGAGGAGTCATAGTCAGTAAACTTAGTGAACTTAAACAACCGTGATTTTTGATCTACCTCACCAATTGCAATAATGGAACTGTCATGCATGTCAAGTACAATAATTGAATCTAATGTAAATTCAACCCTTTTACCTGTTTGAGTGGTCTGATAAACTGAGAGATGATTTATAGAAAGCTTTGGAACATGTAAAACATTCTCAAAACTTCCATTAGGGAGTTCCACTCTTCCCTCTCCTACAACTGATATTGGAGTATCATCCCCCATGTGAATAGGAGGTCCAGAGCATGAAATAAAAGAAGTAAAAACTTCATCTTTAGCTTCCATATGATGTGATGCACCAGAATCTATAATCCATGAATCAGATGAGGAATTAATTGCAACCAAAGCATGATGAATACCTTTCTTAGGCACATGGTCTTCTTTCTTCTTCTTCATGTTTGCTTCAAGAATGAAGTCTCCAAGGTTATTCTTCTGAAGTACCTATGTCATAAGATTGATATGCTTCTTCATGCATGTGGGTTCTTCACGATTCAGTTTATTGCAATATGTGCACCACTTTCCCTTCTTCTTCTTCCCTTTGGAATTTGAAGAATATTTGGAACCTGGAGAATCTTTGAAGGGTTTGGAATATCCCTCCTTCTTTGACTTTGAATGTAATAACTCCTTTCATTTCTTCTTTGATTTCTGATTGGATGACCCTTTTCCATCATGCATGGTGAGTGCATGTTCTTTGAGATCTTTCATGAGGCCTATTTTTATGTGTTTTGTCTTCTCTTATGTGAGAGACTCAATGAACTGAGCCATCGTAGGAATTTTCCAATTTTCTCCCAAAAGACATATGCCAGAATAGAAATTAGAGACATATACAATGTATTTTGGTCCTAGCTTGGCCAATATTGTTATAATAAGATGTTTCTCTTTTGTAGACTTGTCAATACCTCATTCACCCAATCTCAATATAAAAGACTTAAATTTAGTAAATAAATCATGTATATTATCAAAACTTTTAGGGTCTAAGGTATTAAACTCTACCTCAAGCATATGACCTGACATCTTATCTTGTTTTCCAAAAATTCATTCCAAGGTGGTCCAGATATCGTTTGGAGTCTTGCATGCAAAAACATGAAACCATAAATCAGTGGAGATTAAATCAAGAACTAGTCATGCGGCCTCATACTTATGGTTCGCCCATCTAATCTTCTCAAGCGCCGATGTAGGTTCTGTTTCTGTCACCATCGTCAAATTATACAGTCCTTTTATTTTGAGTTGGAATGAGGCATTCAGATTCCATTCAAAATAGTTGTATGGTGTCAGTATTATCATTAGACTTGATTGAATAAGTTGCATCATATCCATCCCTCCTATTGATTTTGAAAAGATCCAAAAAACTCAGATCGTGCATTCTGAGATATGACAGAGGGTTCTATGACAACTATAGATATGATAAAACAACTATATCTCCTAAAATATTATGTGGGTTTTGGATAATTTTGGTGCGCATGAGCATCCCTATGTTATACATCTCTGGTCAAAATTTCAGCCCGACCCAGATCATGGATTTCGAGATATGGCTATTTTACAACAGAAAATAAATTTTCTAGAGGGCAGACTGAATCATCACACCCTAAAGAAGGATACAGTGTGACTATGATGAATCGTCACACTCAATTGAAGGATAGAGTGCGACGATTGTGAAAAACAAAATTGTCACACCCTGGTGAAGAGTACAGTGCGACGATGTCGCACCTTGGCTGTGTATAGGCTATGACGATTCCTGAAAGGAAAAAATTTCCTAAGTGTGAGTGCAACCATTGCACCCTAACAATGGATAGACTATGTCTATTCCAATTGTCACACCTTTTGATAGGGATAGGCTGCGACGATTGTAGAAACCAGGTTTAATCAATAATTAAATCTTTTTTCTCTCTTCTCTGGATTGTTTGGGTTTCTCCAAGCAGCTTGGATTGGATACCATGTCAATGTTTCATGGAAACCTGCATAGGAGACATACCTAAAGCATAAACAAACAAAGATTATCAAGAAAAGGAAGAGATATGCAATATGAATAATGAGAATCAATGTATATTATGATATGATCAATGAGTGAGTGATGTTCACTCATATAGGCAATGTCATCCTATTTTAGGAATCCATGCATAATAGTGATGGTATAAAATTACAAAGTCTAAAATAGAACTAGTCAGTTAACTCCCACTGAACTAGTGTGCCGAAAATAGAAATTTCTCCATCAAATGGAACAAAATATTTCGGTATTAGATATTCTAATTTAGAAGATTTTAGACTTACTGGATACACTGAAAATTATTGTGGAGGCATCATAGATGACAGGAAAAGTACCTCTTGGTACAGATTTCATTTTGGAACAGGTATGGTATCATGAGCATCAAGGAAGCAACCCATTGTGACTCTTTCTTCAATAGAATCGGAGTACGTCACATCTACAAGTGCAACTTGTTAAGCAATTTGGATGAGAAGATTGTTAAAAGATTTGTTGCAGGAACAACATAAACCAACAATATTCTGTGATAGCAATTCAACCATCATGTTATCAAAGAATCATGTGTTTCACAAGAAAACTAAGCACATTGATACAAGGTATCATTTTATCAGAGAATTGGTGAATAACAAAGAGATCTGTTTAGAATTTTGCAGGTCAAAATAACAAGTGGCATATATTTTTACAAAGGCTTTAGCCAGAGATGCATTTCATCATCTGGGAAGCAGACTAGGAGTATGCGCAGTAAAAGATGAGTGACAGTAAAATGTAAACTCCATTTTTGATGAATTTTTTTGTAATCCCACCTACTTATAATTAAGGATGAGTGTTGGAAATAGTAATTACAAGTCAGTGAGATCTTCACGTCTCCTACTACTTGTCATTCAGTCAATTTTTCATGTAACATCCCCGAGTTGCCAAGATGGGGAAACACTAGTTCAAAAGAAACTGCTATGTTCAAGCTATGATACCAATTTGTAATACCCCGAGCCTTTTGTTGGGCAATGCCACATGAAATAAATACAAAACAAAACTTCTCACTCTGTTCTGATAATCAAACTATCCATACCCAGGCATAGACGTGATGGGCTATGGAATATAGAGCTCTTTGTGGAACATAATACATATAAACTTAAACAAATAATATGCATTCCACTAATACAAAAATTAATGAGGAAATCACAGAAATCATACATGCAACAACACATGCAATTCTTATAAATATAAATACATGTATAGGATACACAACATACAAATTAACATTGAAATGGTAGTTATCCTTTTATGATAAGACCACCAACTATGTGCAAACCTTCCACGAACCTCCCAGCCTTAGACCACATTGCTCATCACTCTCACCAGTGGGTCACCCTTGAGCTGGGACTAAACTCCACCAAGGAGAGGGATTCCTAAGATAGGCTGAGACTACGAAAAGTTGAAAAATGCAATAGGAAGGATTCCCTCCCAACAACCTACTTACTCCCACCGCTCATAGAATCTCATTACCCACATGCCTATCCCACCCAGGAAATATACACCTTCAATGTTCCAAAGTCCATCGGTTTCTCCACTTCCCTTCCAGCCTTCAACAATAGGCCGGATAAGGAATTCTCAGAGCTATGTAGCTTCTTCTAGATTCCCTCTAGGATAAATCACTCCCCCAATGAGATCTCTCACCTAGAGAGAGTTTCTCATAGGCCCGGAAACCTGCATCTTCAATTCATGGGCCTAACAACCCACCTCTTCAAAACCACAGGCCTTACAACCTACTTCTTCTATCCAACTCCTAAGTGACATAGGTAACCACAGTATCAAAATTAGGTATGGGTTCTGGTAATGAGAACAAGTGACACTAGACCATAGAAAACGTGGGAAACAACAACAAAATGTCCAGGGCGTGATATGGCTCAGGAACTGGGGAGTTGTACTGTGCCTCCCAGGAAAAACGAGTTAGCTTCATGGGTTTGTAGGTTTCATAGGTTGCAGTGGTCAATGATGGAGGTCATGGATCAATTCACGAGTGTGTGTGTGCATGGGAATGATGGCAAGGATGGAGATCGAACCCCCATGATGACAGATTTCCCCCCATAAAAATGCATGCACCCAGGTTGACACATGGCTCTCTTGTGAGCTCGTTTCTCTCCACTTGTAGTTAATTTCTCCCCCAAAGGATTATTTCCCCAAACCTTACTCTTTAGGAAAATATATTATATTATTCCCTTGGAAATAATCCATCTATCGTAGCCCTTTTTCTTAGCATCTCATCCCCATATCTTTCCCTACCTAGTGGAGTTTAGTCTGCCATAACTCTTTCTTCGTGGTTGGTCTACACGCAATGATGTAATTATATTAATGATGTGAGTATTTACATATACAAAATTAGGCTCCCTAGCCTTCATCATCTAGGCTCTCTAACCTAATAAACACATAATCCTTCCATCTTATAAACACTTGGCTCACCGACCCATAAACATAATTACAATTTAGTAGGGAATCGACCTTGGGGTATTACAATCCCCTCCTCTTATTTATGCATTGTCCTTAATGCATCTTACTTACATAATATCAATAATATTTTCAAAATATTCAAAAAGATGTGGGTATTTTTCCCGCATAGCATATTCATGCTCCCCAGTTGCATCCTCGGGACCGTACCAGGTGCATTAGACCTTTACAAGCTCTATGGATTGATTCCAAAGCTGTTTTATTTTTCGGTCCAGAATGCATACCGGATGTACTTGGAAAGTGCCTTCTTTCTCCACCTGAATCACATTCCAATCAATAACATGATTAGCATCAGGTATATATTTCTTAAGCAATGATACATGAAATATATTATGAATGGTCATAGATGCAGGAAATGAAATCATATAAGCTACCGGTCCAATCCTCTCTAGTATTTCAAATGACCCACAATATCTAGATACCAACTTGGAACAATTTCCCAACTTCAGGGAACGTTTGTCGACCTTCACTTTCAAGAATACATGATCACCCACTTTAAACTCCCTATGGGTTCTGACCTTGTCAGCATAGCTTTTCTTCCTATCTTGGGCAACCTTTAAATTCTATTTTATCTTTGACATCTTCTCTTCCATTTCCCTGAGAAACTCTATCCCAACTACTGCTCTATCTGTTGGGTTGTCCCAACTTACTGGTGTGTTTCACTTTATTCCATAAAGTGCCTCAAATGGGCTCATCTTCAGAGATTCCTAGTACCCATTGTTGTAGGAAAATTCTACCAAGTCTAGATAATCTTCTCATTTAGATGGTTTGTCCATCACATACATTCTTAGCATATCCTCTATCACTTGGTTCACCCTTTCTTTTTTCCCATCAAACTCGGGATGATAAGTTGTGTTGAAGTTCAGATTTGTTCTGAACCCTTTGAATAATCCATTCCATAACTTTGAGGTGAGATTTGGGTCTCTGTTAGACACAATTGTCTTGGGTATGCCATGCAAGCATGCTACTTCCCTCATATAAATATCAACAACATTGGTTTCCATGTGAGTAACCTTCATAGGAATGAAATGGGAAGCTTTATTAAGCTTGTCCACCACCACCATGATAGCATGATGTTGCTTTCTTTCTTGTCACCACTTCCCACTTCCACTCAGGAATGGGCAATGGCTGCAGCAACCCAACTGGGTGTCTATTCTCAGCCTAGACCTTTTGACACTCCATACATTTATCAATGTACTCAACAATCTCCTTCTTCATGCATGGCCAACAGTATTGGATCTTGACTGCTGCAACTATTTTCTAATATCCCAGGTGTCCAACATATGGTACATTATGCATCTCTTTCAAAATCGCACTCCTCAATTCATGATAATTGAGTAGATAAATTATGTTCATGTACAAGATAATTCCATCATTTCCCAATTCATAATATTCAAATTTCTCCTGCATTTTACCTTGTTGTAATATTGTTACCATCTCCATGTACTGTAAATCTACTTTTGTAGCCTCATAAATTCTTCCTTTAAGATAAGTCTAATACATGCTAATGGTTGTAGCATGTAGTTCATGCACTCTCCTTCTAAGTGCATCAACCACTTTGATTTCTTTTCCTTTGATTTTATTGATATCAAAGTCATACTCACAAAGAAACTCTAACCATCTACTTTGTTTGACATTTAGATTTGGCCGATCAAAGAAATATTTCAGACCATTATGGTATGTCCTGAGCTCAAACATCTTTCCCATGAGGTAGTGCCTCCACTTCTTCAAGGCGTGCACTATGGATCCCAACTCCAAATCATGAGTGGCATATACCCTTCCATGCTCTTTCAATTTTTTGGCTTAAAAACATACCACAAATCCATTCTAACTAAGGAATCCACCAAGTCCTTCTTTGCGTGCATCTGTGCAAACCTTGAAATATTCATTTGGATCTACAATCCTCAGAATTGGAGCACTGGTTAATAACTACTTCAATTGTTGGAAGATCTTTTCACATTCTGTTTTCCATTGAAACTTCACCCCCTTCCTTTGCAAAGAAGTAATTGGGTGAGCAATCCTCGAAAACCATGCAATGAATCTTCTGTAGTAGCCAACTAGACCCATGAAGGATCTGAATTCTCTCACATTCTTCGGTGATGTCCACCCATTAATAGATTCAATCATTTCAGGGTCCGATGCTATCCCTTCTTCAGATATGATATGCCCCAAATGATGAATTTGGTTTTGATAAAATGAGCACTTGCTCAATTTGGCATACAACTGGTTCTCTCTTAACACTTGTAACACCATCCTCAAGTGATAATCATGCTCTTCTTCTGACTTGGAATACACAAGGATGACATCCAAAAAGAAAATGACAAACTTGTCTAAGTAAGCTTGGAAAACACCATTTATCAAGCACATAAAACAATTGGTGCATTTGATAACCCAAATGGCACCACTGTGAACTCATAATGGTCGTACCTTGTTCTAAAGGTAGTATTGTTGATGTCTTCATCTCTGATTATTACCTAATGCTAACCATATATGAGATCAATCTTTGAACATATCATTGCATCCTTTAACTAATCAAAGACATAATCAATCCTTGGCAAATGATACTTTTTCTTTATAGTCACTTTGTTCAATTGTCTGAAGTCAATACACAACCTCAATGTCCCATATTTCTTCTTCACAAATAATATTGGGGCACGCCAAGGTAACACACTTGGGCATATATACCCCTTCTTCAAAATCTCTTCAAGCTGCATTTGCAACTCCTTCATCTTTGGTGTACTCATCTGGGAGGGAGTCTTTGATACTGGAGCTTCTCCATGCATCAAATTTATAGAGAAATCAATATCTCTCTTTGGGGGTAGTCCTGGTATCTCCTTAAAAACATCCTCAAAATATTTCAGGATTGTGTGATCCTCCAGACTTGGCACATTATCCTTAGGTGCGTCCTCCATATGAACTGCAAATATTTGGAATCCCTTCATGTAACAATTCTTCAACTGCATTGATAAGATTTCTTGGACAATAACTTCCCTAGGAATTCCTTGGACTCTTCTTGGGTTCCCTTCTTCATTCAGGAAAGTAAATTCCTTGTTATGATAATCTAAGATATCATGGTGTCATTCCAACCAATCCATACCAATTAGATAGTCATATGAACCCAATGGCACGATTCCTTGGTACTTATCCCATTCATGTCCACTGAACATGATTTAACCAACTCAACAACTTTTCTCTTGGCTCCTGTAGCTAGTTGTACCAACCAAGATTTTCCATGCTTTCTTATTGGAAAATGCAATCTTTCCACTACCTTAGGATCTATATATATATGACTAGTTCATGAATCTATTAAAATAGTAAAGGCATGGTTATTGATCATACCTTCTACTTCAATCATGTGTGATTGAAACTTAGTTTTTTTGTTGTCCAGGGCTACATAGATTCTTGGTACACTTCTTCCAATGTCGTCCACTATTTCATATTGCTATACATTGTAGACAACTCTCACTTTGTCACTTTTGTGAGGACAATATCTATACTTATGGTATCCTTTACAACCCCAACATTGAATGGGTTTCTACCTTGGCCTTTTCCCACTTAACTTAGCCATTTTGTGCTCTCTAAAAGATGGCTATCCTTGAGGACTGTTTCTTAAAAATGGTGGCTTGTTCCCCTTCTGCCTTTGTTCCCTCTTAAACTTCTTCTTGTCTTCCTAATCTCTTTGGAAAGTAGGCTTTTCTTTATGTTGATCATATAAGCACTTGGATCTCCTTATGTGATCTAGAATCAGATCCAGGAGCCTGACAGGACTAAAAAAGGCTTAAAATGAAAGTGCTTAGAATCCGACGAAACCAACGCCATTGCGTCCGTCTCGTATTCCTAATTCTGGCCATATATTTACTTCGTCAAATGGGCTTTGTATGAGAAAGATATCACATTCTGTTCGAAAACCCAAACAGGGAAAACAAATGGGTGACTATATAGTCCGTACAGTGTGACATGGAAGGATGACTATATAGGTCATACGGCCGTACAGTTGACGTGGAAGCTTCTGGTGATGACATGTGGAAAGTGATAGAGAATATGACATGTAAAGTTGGACCAGTCAGAGGGTGACACATGTCACCACTATAAGGGTGACATATCGCACAGGCTGACGTGGCATGGATGACGTCAATAGGCTGATTGGGCAGGTATAGTGACAGGTGGTAGGGTACGTGGCAGATACATGGACCATCTGGTGCTCAACAAGTGGCAGTATCTGATTGGTTGGAGAGGTGCCACGTGGCCTAGTTATGGGCTTCCATGTGGCACCCTATGGTTGGCTTTTGGCATTGTCTAAAATTATGGGGTCTCCACTAGAATCGAACCCCCAACCTACTCTAAGCTACGGACTAGTAGGATCGGTCTTACCACCTGACCTGTTGGTGTTTCTTATTAATCATATGGAAAAACTTTTATTTATGTTTAATCAAAGTGTTGGTCGGAGGCGGAAAGGGCTGGGGCCTAGCCCCAACCCTTGGATGTATTGATGCCCCATATAACTAGGAGCACGGGGGTTTAAACCTTACCACATACATGGGAGTTTGGATAAGGGCCAGCCCTTGGACCCCACACCATCATGTAACCACCAACGAGTATCGTGGGGCCTATTCCTTAGGGCTTGAGCCGTTTGGGCTGAGGTCCCATTATTATGCACCGAAGACCAGGAGCTAGCGAGTATGGGAAGGGGCTAGCGCTTAGCCACATGGCCCCATGTGACCCTGCCAAGGGGGCGCGTGCCGGAAAAAGGGGGATTATCCCCAAATATTTGCAAAAGTAGTTTTTTATGCTATAGTTTGGATTTTTTATTGATTTTATGCCTGTTAATGGAGGATTTTATCCATTTTTGGGAGATATTGGGAATTTTTGGAGGCCAAATTTTGGGAGGAAGTTGGGGATGGATAACCAAATTTAGATCTATAAAAACCAGGTTTGTTTGAGGCCATGGAGGACAGTCAGAGCAGAGTTATGCTGAAGGGAAGCCAAGCCAAAGCCATTTTTATGCAGGGAATATATTGAGGAGCAGACTCTTGCGGGCCATTTCTGGGAGCTCCGGTCATCCGTTTTGTGTGCCATTTCTTTTGTTGGATTCTAGAGATCTAGATGAACATGACCAGATTAGTCTTGTAGCCAATTGGCACTAATGCAATGTACTTTTTATATTTTGAAAAGAAATAAAGAAGCCTCCCCCACAAAGACAAAGGCCCGGAGACGTAGGCAACGTTGTGCTGAACTCCATTATCAATTCTCTTTTTATGGTTTGCTGTTTATTACTTCATTTCAGATATGCATATGTGTATATGGCTGTCATAATTCCTCTCTTTTCCTCATTCTTTCATTAAGCTTATCAATTGGATAATTAACGCATGCAATTAAAAGCTCAACCACAGTCATTAAAATATCTTGACGGATCAAGTGGTATCATAGCTAGTTGACGTTAGATTTGAGTTTTGCATGTTAACCAGGGAAAAGCTACAGCGTGGTGAAGGTGAGCTTGTTGCAGAGAATCCATTAATTGGATTGAGAAAGAGAGCTTCTCATAGTGAGAAGATGGCATCGGAAGAAGGGTTTTCTTAGGATGAGAAAAAGTTCCATAAAACTTTCCTTGCTATGTCGGAGATGGTGAAAGTTTTGTACGATGATTACTTGGAATGGAAAAAACCAGTTTTGGGTGAATCTTCAAAGGGAAAAAGTGAAGAGGAAGAGGCTCGTCCTCAGATTCCTCCTTCACCTCCATCATCACCTCCTTCTTCTCCTTCTTCTTCAAGTTCAAGTTCTAAATCCAATGGAAAGAAAAATGTTCATAAGAATAAGAATGAAATGCCATTGTTAAAACTTGATGTTAAATTTGAGTTGCCCATATATGATGGTGAAGTAAATGTAGAGAAACTTGACAATTGGATCAGGAAGATGGAGGTTTACTGTAGTGTGCAATAGATCAAAGATGAGGCCACACAAATCAAGTTGGCATCATTGATACTTGTAGGTACATATCTCATCTGGTGGCAAAGAAAGTTGCAAAATGGAACACAACAAGTGGGTAAGGTATTTCCATCATGGAAGAGTTTCATTTCTGCACTTAGGAAACAATTCTATCCTTTGGGTTATAAAGAAAAAGCATTAATTGAATGGAAATCTTTAAAACTAAGAAAAGGACAAACAGTGCAAGAATACACCGATGGATTTCGAAAAATGGCATTAATGTTAGATATCCCTTTACAAACACAAGAAACTCTTATGAAGTATATAGGAGGTTTACCTACACATATTAGAAACGTTGTTTTCATGTTTCGACTCACTAACCTTGATGAGGTTTCTGTTCAAGCAACATATATTGAAGTAGGGAAAGCAGGTGTGTCAGGGGAATCATCGTCTTCAAGGAAAGAGGACAAGAGGAAAAGGCATGGCAAGAATGCAAATGTAGTGACGAGGAAGGAAGGAAAGCCCTCTTGCAAGCATTGCAAGAAAGAGGGACATGATGAGGATAGATGTTGGAAGTTGCATCCTGAGAAGAGGCCAAAGTGGTTCAAGGAAAAGAAGGGAATGCAGACAGTGGCAATGACAACAAAACCCACAGACTTGGGATTGGATTCAGGTGATGAATCAAAGATCTCATTGGTTGGTATGACATGTAAAATTGGTGAAGGCATTGATTGTAGAAGAAACTTGTTTCATATAAGGGTAATCATGCGACACACTAAGATAGACACATTAATCGACAGTGTATCTCAATCTAATCTAATCTCAGAAGAATTGGTTAAGCAATTGGGTTAAAAACACAAACTCATCATAAGCCTTACACACTTAAATGGATAAGAAATCATCATCAAATGCACATAACAAAGCAGTGCACAATCAAATTTGCAATTTAATCTAAGTATTTGGACGAAGTAACATCTGATGTAGTGTCGTTAAGAGAATGTGGAATGGTATTAGGTAGTCCATATTTATATGATCGTAAGGCAATTTTCTACAGAACAAAGAATCAATATCAATTCACCAAAGCAAGTCAAGATTATGTGGTTCATGCTCATCATGTTAAGGAAAAAAAAACACTTCAAACAATAGAACAATTAAAGAAGGTAGTGCAAGCAAGCAACAAACCAATAATTGTTTCAAATGAAGTAATCGATCTTAAGCAAGAACAAGAAATGATTGTTGAATGGAAAATCAATCATAAGTTGCTTCAAGATAAGCTCATGTCATGCAAATATTTCAAGTATATCAGCTCATTTGCAGTCGTCTTTTTGATGTTGTCATTAGTAATGTTATCTACATGGATGATAGTGGCCTCAGTAAGATGTAACACGGGTCAAATGGCTAACAATATACTGTCAGTTGTCATGATTGTGTTACATATGATCTTGATGAGACAAGTCCAAAGGACAGAGTTCAGAGACAGAGGACAAGTCAGGTGGCCTATCTCGAGCTTGTTGACTGGTCAGTAACCTTTTGGGGACCAAAAGGTCTTTTAGTGGGGAGGTGTGATCTAGAATCGGATCTAGGAGCCTAACAGGGCTAAAAAAGGCTTAAAAATTAAAGTGCCCGGAATCCAACGAAACCAACGCCATTGTGTCCGTCTCATCTTCTTGATTTCGGCCATATATTTACTTCATCAAATGGGCTTCATATGCGAAATATATCTCATTCTGTTCGAAAACCCAAATAGGCAAAAAAAATGGGTCATTATAGAGTCCGTATAGTGCCACGTGGCAGGCTGACTGTACAGGCCGTACAGTTGATGTGGCAGCTTCTAGTGACGAAACATGGTAGGTGATGGAGAATACAACATGTACAGTTGGACCAGTCAGAGGGTGACACATGTCACCACTGTAAGGGTGACACATGGCACATGCTGACATGGCATGGATGATGTCAGCAGGCTGACTGGGCAGGTATGGTGATAGGTGGTAGGGTACATGGAAGATACATGGACCATCTGGTGCTCGACAAGTGACAGTGTCTGATTGGTTGGAGAGGTGCCACGTGGCACCCTGTGGTTGGCTTTCAGTGTTGTGTAAAATTATGGGATCTCCACTGGAATCGAACCCCCAACCTACTCTAAGCTATGGACTGGCAGGACCGGGCTTACCACCCAACCTGTTAATGTTTCTTATTAACCATATGGAAAAACTTTTATTTATGTTTAATCAAAGTGTTGGTCAGAGGCGGAAAGGGCTGGGGCCTAGCCCCAACCCTTGGTTGTATTGATGCCCCATATAACTAGGAGCATGGGGGTTTAAACCTTACCACATATGTGGGAGTTTGGATAAGGGCCATCCCTTGGAACCCGCACCACCATGTAACCACCAACAAGTATCATGGGGCCTATTCCTTAGGGCTCGAGCTGTTTGGGCCGAGGTCCCATTATTATGCACCGAAGACCAGGAGCTAGTGAGTATGGGAAGGGCCAGCGCATAGCCCAAGGGGCTAGGACTCGACCACATGGCCCCATGTGACCCTGCCAAGGGGGCCCGCACCAGAAAAAGGGGGCTTATCCCCAAATATTTGTAAAAGTGGTTTTTTATGCTATAGTTCGGATTTTTTATTGATTTTATGCCTGTTAATGGAGGATTTTATCCATTTTTGGGAGATATTGGGCATTTTTGGAGGCCAAATTTTGGGAGGAATTTGGGGATGGATAACCAACTTCAGATCTATAAAATTTAGGCTTGTTTGAGTCCATGGAGGACAGTCAAAGCAGATTTATGTTGAAGGGAAGCCAAGCCAAAGCCATTTTTATGCAGGGAAGCTATTGAGGAGCAGACACTTGAGGGCCTTTTCTGGGAGCTCCGATCATCCGTTTTGCGTGCCCTTTCTTTTGCTAGATTATAGAAATATGTAAGAACATGACTAGATCAGTCTTGTATCCAATTGGCACTGCTGTGATGTACTTTTGAGATTTTGAACATAAATAAAGAAGCCTCCCCCACAGAGACAAAGGCCCGGAGACGTAGGCAACGTTGTGCTGAACTCCGTTATCAATTCTCTTGCTATGGTTTGTTGTTTATTACTTCATTTCGGATCTGCATATGTGTATATGGCTATCATAATTCCTCTCTTTTCCTCATTCTTTCATTAAGCTTCTCAATTGGATAATTAACGCATGCAATTAAAAACTCAACCACAGTCATTAAAAGATCCTTACGGATCATTATGGTTTCTTCCAAAGTCTTGGTATCATCATATTGAATCTTATCACTGATGGAAGATGGAAAGCCACTCAAATATCTTTGAATCTTTATTGTCTCATCCTTGATGAAGGAAACATAATTCAACAGTTCTAAAAATATCATTTCATACTCATCAATGGTCATGCTTCCTAGTTTCAGTTCAAAGAACTCTTTCATATTTTTGACATAATACCTCTTGGTTAGGTATTTCTTCTCAAAATGCTTCTTGAATTCCTTCCAAGTCACATTTTTCTCTCTGATGTGCTGCACTTGCACAAGTTTATCCCACCACATGGATTCCTTTCCTTTCAACTAATAAATAACAATTCTTCCTTCTGCATGAGAAGAATAGTTATGCAATTGGAAGTACTTCCTCATGCCTAGCAACCATGTCTCAACATATTCCTCATTTTTTTGTTCACCATCAAAAGTAGGAGGTTTTATTTTGTTCATTTCTCCTTTCAATTCATCCACCCTATATCTCTTATTCTTCTTGGCAGGGGATGGACTTGAGTTGCTATGTGCTCTCCTTTTGGATTGCCTTTGAGAGTGATGGTGATGTTTGGTACCACTCCTTGATATTCCTTTTCCATAAGGGGTCCTTGATTTCATCTTCTTGACTATAAGCCTCCTGTGAATCATCCGTCTCTCTGCACTTTTTGATAACTCTGTTCCATTTTGACAGTTGTACTTCTGCAAAAATGTGCAACCAATAGAACTTTGTCAAGCTAACTGTTCTCAATAATATCATGAAACATGAACCATTATGATTCATTAATATATCAGACCTGTTTTATGCTGATTCCCAAGAAATTGACTATTCAAATCCAATTTCTGGGTGAAAAGTTATCTTCTACTATCCAAGACCTTTCCAATGCATGCTTCCATGCTCAATTCTAAGTTTTGAGCAGGAATTTATGCATACTTGAAAAATTTGTCTTTTCAGGGATGCAATCCATGTACATAGATTCTTCCATCTCAGAGTGGAATTGGCCCTTCAATCCATGTTGGATCCTCTCTTCAGGTTTACAAGCCTTCCTTACTTCGTTAGGTGTAGGTATGTACAAATTAAAAAAAAATCCACGAGCTCCTTCTCTGTTTTCAAAAACAATTTTTAGGCACTTTTGGATTTTTCTTCGACCCCCTCATCTCATGTGACCATAGGCTGTGACCTAGCGCTAATAGATAGGCACTTATCGTGTGCTTCAGGCATCCAGGGATCCATAAATTTAGTCTTCAAAGGTTTTCCTTTCACCTTACCTCTTTTCCTTCGAACACTGAAGTGGCAAACTTTCGAACAACTGCTTCTTCGAAGCTTCAGAGCTCCAACACTTCGAAACTTCGGAAGATATACCTTCATAAAAATCCATTACCTTTGAACACCAATTATCTGAATACTCGGGGGACACAATAATTGATGGTCCTCATTCACTGTTTAGATCTATGGTTAACAGGAGCTCTGAAACTCTGGGCTTATGAAGTTCTAAGGCTCCATCATGCGCTGCCTTCCAAATTACCAAATGTTGAAACCATGAAGGGATGAGAACTATGGTTGACATTCATATTTAAATGAAAGGACGAGATTGAATTTGTCTTCGACCTTTTATACCTTAATAATTCGAAAAAAAATACTTTTGGATCATCAAACAGTTAACCCCCTAAGATTTCAAGAACCAATGGTCCATGCTCCTGCCCGAGATCTACAGTGGATAGGAGCTCTGAGACTCCAGGTTTCGATAGGTTACCCTTTAGTACTTAATTTTTCTCCTAAACATCAAACTGGTGAAGCACCAGAGTGTAGTTAGCAACCACACACTAGAGGGGCATTATGTGGCAGATAATAGGGAGTGGACACGTGGTTGTATCTGACTAGTGACACGAGTCCTATTCCAATTGGCCTAATTAGTCCTTGAAACACTTGAAAACGATGACACATGGCACGCATCCTGTATGTCCATGTCAGCCTAGGTGACGTCAACATGTTGTGTCACCTCCATGACTTTGTAGCTTCGGGATTCAAAAGTTTTCTCTGTAACATCCCTCAAAAAATTCTAAACGTCGAACTTTCAAACTCTCGAACTTATCAACCTCTCGGGGTCCACATAGTACAACTTTCATCAATCAAGGTTGTGAGATGACAACCCACCATCGAGTGACACATGTTAGGTCTCAATCGGTACTAAGGACCCATCAAAAGTACAAAAACAAGTGACACGTGACAGACTTAGGGTAGGTCTATGTCACCCTAGGTGACATCATCATGCCACATCATATCTGATGCTTCGAGACTTTGACAATTTCTTCTCATCGACACTTTTTCAAAACTGTCAAACTACTGGTAAGGTCCTCGTCAGATTTGATGCTTCGAGACTTCGATGATTTCTTCTCATCGACACTTTTTCAAAATATTGGAACTATCAATCATGTCCACATCATATCCGATGGTTCGAGACTTCGATGATTTCTTCTCATCGACACTTTTTCAAAACTGTTGAAATGCCAAACTGTTGATCAGCTCCACATCATATATGATGCTATTGGACTTCGGCGAAACTCTACTCCAACAATTGCCAATGGATTTCCCTGAACACCAAACCACCGAACCACTTGGGGAAATCCAATGGTCCACCTTCTCCTGAATGATCTACGACTGAGAATCAGTACAACACTTTGAAGCTTCAGGGATTTAGGCTATGGGACTTCGGAGGATTTCCCTACTGAAATACCAAACAACCCCTTGACTACCGAAACTCCAAATAGGATGATTTGCTGACACGTTTCCTCAAACACAAACGGTCTAGATTAACTCTGAATTTTAGGACTTGGGAGGATTTCCCTACTGACACACCACACAACCCCCAGACTACTGAAACTATGAACATTGGTTAATATATGGACACACATGCCTGGAAATTGGATGGTACAGATTGGTTTTAGACTTCAAGACTTCATAGGATCTCCTTGCTGAAACACCGCACAACCCACAGACTGCTAAAACTATGGATCCCACGGTTGTGAGGGGTATGTCCCTTCCCAAACAAATCCAACGACCCAAATTTAATTTTTTTGTGGTTCCAAACCCATGATTATCGTGGTCTCCTTTCTCTTCTAACTTTATCAAATCACTATACCTCTTGAGCTTTCCAATACCACTGAGGATCTCTCTTAGTGCTACTCTGACACTCTGTATATCAAATCCTTGTGGAATTTTGACTCTAAATTTCACATTCATGGCCCATCTAGGTTCAGTGTTGAAAACATGGGCTCTGATACCAATTTGTAACATCCCTAGGCTGCCAAGCCAGAGACATGCTAGTTCAAAATAAAATTCTATGTTTAATCTTTGATACCAATTTGTAACACCCCTAGCCTTCTGCTCAACATTGTTACTGGAAATAAATACAAAACAAATCTTCTCACCCTATTTTGATAATCAAGTTGTCCATACCCAGGCATAAAACTATTGGGCTATGGAAGACAAATCTCTTTGTGGAACATCATACATATAAACTTAAAGAACTAATATGCATTCTACTAATACACAAATTAATGCAGAAATCACAGAAATCATACATGCATAAACACGTGCAATTCTCATACATATAAAGACATGTAAAGGAAATAGAGCATACAAATTAACAAATAAATGGTACTTATATTTTTAAGATAAGTCCACCAACTGCGTGTAGACCTTTCATGAACCTCCCAGCCTTAGACCACGCTTCTCATCACTCTTAGCAGTGGGTCACCCCCGAGATGGGACTAAACTCTACCAGGGAAAGGGATTCCTAAGCTAGGTTGAGACTATATAAAGTCACATAATGCAACATGAAGAATTCCCTCCTAGTAGCCTAATTACACCCACAACTCATAGACTCTCATTCCCCACATCCCTGTTCCACCCCGAGAATATACACCTTCATTGTTCCACCATCATTGGTTTTCTTCACTTCGTATCCAGGGCTTCAACAACAGGCTGAATCATGAATTCTCAGAGCTTTGTCATTGTTGTTGGAATCCCTCCAGGAGAAATCACTTCCCCAACAATCTCTCGCACCTAGAGAGAGTTGCTCATAGGTCTGACAACCTGCTTCTTCAATCCACGGGCTTGAAAACCCGCCTCTTCAAAACCACATGCCTGGCAACCTGCTTCTTTTGTCTAGATCCTAAGTCAAATGGGTAACCACATTAGAAAAATCGAGTATGGGTTCTTGTAATGAAAACAAGCGAAACCAGACCAAAGAAAACATGGGTAGCAATGAAAAAATGGCTAGGGCGTGATATGGCTCAGGGATTGCACACTCGTGTTGTGGCTCCTAGGAAAAATGAGTTAGCTTCATGGGTTTGCAGGTTTCATAGGTTGCAGTGGTCAATGATGGAGGTCATGGCTCAACTTGTGAGTGCGTGTGTGCATGGGAAGGATGGAAAGAATGGCGAGTGAACCCCCACAACGACGAATTCCCCCCCATAAAACTACATGCACCCAGGTTGAAACATGGCTCTCTTGGGAGCTCATTCCTCTCCACTTGGATTTCATTCCTCCCCCCAAATGAACTTAGGATAACAAGGGTTATCTCCCCAAACCTTAGTCTTTTAGAAAAATATATTATAATATTCCCTTGGCAATAAGTCCTCTATCTTATCCCTTTTTCATAGCCTCTCAGCCCCATCCCTTTCCTTACCTAGTGGAGCTTAGTCCCCCATAACTCTTTATTTGTGGTTGGTATACATGCAATGATGTAATTATATTAATGATGTGATTATTTACATATACAAAATCAGTCTCTCTAGCCTTCAGCATCTAGGCTCTCCGGCCTAATAAACATATAATCCTTCCATCTTATAAACACTTGGCTGACCAACCTATAAACATGATTACAATTCACCAGGGGCTCGACCTTGGGGTATTACATGTTAGTAGTTTTGTCATTCAGCCAAATTTTTAGTCAATTATATTGTATATCAGTCTACAAATGAAAAGTCACACGTTTTGTCACATACCCACTACAACGTAATAAAATTTTTGTTTTTCCTCAAGGGACAGAATCCCCGAAGTCCTACGGGGGTCTAGTGCAGGCTAGTTCTTCCCTGTTCACCTCCCTGTGATCGTGGGTTAGGACCA
>CBVK0100352433.1:0-21044 GCA_900067695.1 Picea abies
TAAGAGGAAACACATGTTCTTAACCATTAGACCCACTCAAGTTGTATAAATAAGATATAAAATATATATAATTTTTACTTTTAATAACTTTAATCGATAATTCATCGTGCTATATTTGAATGACAGTGATGTAAAAAACAGTGATAATTCTCCACCCAAATTTAATTCTTATCAATAAAATAATATATTTAAAAAAATTATATAATTAATTCTTTTCATTTCCTCCAAAGTGAAATGACAATGATTAGATAAAAATCATTATAACTACTTCAGTAGATAGAGCACGAGTGCGAGACCAAATTCGTAGCCTTTTTTTATTATAGTTGACTATTTGGTTTTTAATAATTAAATGAATTTTAATAATTAAATGAAACGTCCTCTACACTATAGTGTGAACATAAGTTATAGTTGAGCATAAAGTTTGTTTTTTATTCGTTGTAGCTTTTCCTACTGTAGTTGACTATTCTAATAATTGAAAGGAACTTGTAAGAATTTTCCAAAATTTGCTAACCTAGAGTGTGAACACGTTTATTTGAGAATATTGAAATTTGTGGGGGCATTTATTTTTAGCTTTTAAAGGAATGTATAGTCTATGGTTTCACATATGCGCTTGTACTTATAGAGAGGGGTTGCATTACAAGTATTGCACGGAATCTAGACAGAGAGGCAAAAAGTAGGTATGGTTGGTGGGTTCAATCAAAGTGGGTATGATCGGTCGGTTCAATCAATTGAGTGGAGTGCATTTCAAAATCAAAGGAATTACTCTGATTTGGTAAGCCATGTCATTTCACCATTAGTACTTTATTATCAGCACTTCACTTCATTGATAGTAACGTGGAATGTGATATTTTTAGCATTTCAGTTATATTTATAATAATTATTATTATTATTTAATTTTAAGGTTAAGATAAAGTTAAATATTAAATTGGAGTATTGGTCTTTTTGTTTATGAGATTAGGGATTTTTTGTGCTCAGCGATTTGACTGATAAAGTTTTGAACTTGTAACTTTTTAAAAGAAAACACATGTTCTTAACCATTAGACCCATTCAGACTCAAAAGTTAAGAACATTATAAATTTATAAATATATTTTATTGTCCCTTTTTACAAAACAATATTGTGAAATCTACAAAAATTTATGGTGGGGATTCGATAAAAAAAAATAAAAAATAGATAGATGTTTAGTTTGGATTTTCCAAAATATTTTTGCTAAGTATCATTTCATCTGTCAACGAGATAAATGTGTTAACAAGTTGTACTTCCAAAATTTATAATTTTGAAAGTGATTTTTTTATTCTAAAACTCATAGAAGAGTAATTTGGAAAGTAACTTTTTTGAGTAAAAATAATAGAAGAGGAACTTTGGGAGTTACTAGCCAAAATGAAGAATGGGAATTACTATGTATGGATTGGATTGAATTCGTTGTGATTTTTTTTTAATGTGGAAAGTGGCTTGTAAGGATATGACATACATGGTAAAGAGGTCTTTTGTACAATAACAATAGGTGAATTTCATAATCAAGGTTTGATAAAGTTGATGCAACCAAAGACACCATTGGGTTATGGTTATCAATAACCTTACTTAATGCTTTTTTAAGATTTTAGCTATGGTCCTTTCAAAATAGTGGCATTGTGTATCGTTAGTCCAAAGCCAACAAGGTTTATTCAATGTAGGTATATTATAGATATAGCATGGGAGAGGTCCTTGCACTTAGAATCAAAAGAATGGCATATTGTATTGTTAGGCCAAAGTAAACAGGGTTTATTCAATGTAGGTATATTCTAGATACAATCTTGATAGCATGGGAGAGTGTTGTGTAGGAAAAGGACTCCAGCCAACAAGTTCTTGTTGTAAATGCCTTGGATTATTTTATTGATGTTGGTAGAATGTAGAGTTAGATAGGAAGTATTTTGATGCCAAGGGGAGGGGAGGTGACCAATAACCACTTTGCATATCACTCTCTCTCTCCATCCAACTTTCCCAAGTTCTGTTGAAAAACATTGGATTGTTTAAAAGTCTTTTTTATTATCATTGGGCTAGAGATTAGTGATGACAAGACTATTTTTGGACTAATTGGTGTTGAGGACAAACCTTCATGGTTAATGCACTCTTTGCATCACATGAGAGGTTTGTGTTATTGTTCATTATTTGGGAATTTTGTTTAACGTGAAACTTTCCAAATGATGTCTTCAAAATCCACGAAAGAAAATGTAAAGCTAGTTGTATAAAGCTCTTCCATTTGCAAGAAAGTTGACTATTCTTAGTAGGATTATGCAGGCTCTTTCATATTTATTGTGGTTCCTTCTAGTTCCCTCCTTCTTTTGATTTTCCCCTCTTCAAGAAATTATTAAGCATGTTCCTTTGGTCTAAGTTACAAGGTCTTAGAACCCTCCCACTAGTCTCATGGAAAATATTCATCTTTTCTAAGGATCAAGGGGGGTTAGGTATTATTGATATCCAATTGCAAAAGAGAACTGCCATTTTCTAAGTGGATTGTGTGTTGCTTGTTTGGAGGTGAGCCTTGGAAATGTTTATTATCATTCATAATTGCATATATTCAACATTGACACAAGTGAAATGGGGACTTTATCATTAGCAAAATTATCATTGCTCCATGGAGTTTTAGGATTGTTGGTTCATTGGTGATGCATTGAATACATGAGGATTAGAGAGTAGTTGCATCAACTCCTGATTGGAAATGGATTGATTATAGGAGAGGATTTGATTTAGCTTTCCACTCCATTTGGATTATAAAGGATCATTTATCTACTCTGGTACATTCCCCAAGATTTCTCCCTAAGAGACTAGCAAAGAAAGGAGATTTTTTGATGGGAAAAATTGTGCAATAAGGGTGCTAAAACATAGAAATAGAATTTTCCAAGGAAGTTTGGTCTATTGCATTATGATTAATGTTACAAAATTGAAAGGTTTTGAGAGCTAATTCTAGAAGATTATCTTTACAAGTTAAATTCACATATTACATACCCCGTTTGGAGAGAATAGTTAAGGAGGTGTGGTAAACCCATCTAGGCTTACAAGCTCCACAATGTATATTAGTACCTCATCCCCTCATTTACTTTTCAAGATACATTGAATCAACACTAAAATCTGTCAAACACAAAGGATAAATGGGTGAATCACCTTCATACAATGTGGTCCTATAAGCTCTCCTTTAGGATGATACCTTTTTCTTAGCTCATAGTATTTCAAGGATTACTCATTAAAGGTGATTTTCTTGTTTGGGATTAATATATGTATTTTGTGCACATTACAATTAGCATGAGACAAGTTGTAACCTTTTTTGGAGCTACAATGTTTCCCATGATTATTGGGAGTATATTTCGAATACTTGGTGGTGTATATTCTTTAGCAAGATTCACTGGAAATATTCATTATTAATAGATGGTGAATCTTTTATGCCATATTGTTTTAGAGATGTTTGGCATTGTGTCAAAGTTATTGTCATGGGTTTATGGAAGTGTCAATATGAGGTTATCTTTAGTGACTCTCTTTTTTATTTTGTTGTTTTCAAATAGAAGTTTGTGTGTGATCTGAAGTTGCAAATTGAATCTTTTAGCATGTTTTTGTTGTGACATGTGCGTCGTTGTTCCTTTCAAGCATGATTTAACCTGAAGGTTTTTTATTAACTTTGAAATAGACATACTCATTTATACTTTTTTCTTGTGCTTTATTTTTTACTTAATAGTGGCATTTTCAAAAAGAAAAATTATTTTCCATAGAAATAAATTCTCTCTCTCTCTCTCTCTCTCTCTATATATATATATATATATATATCTTCCTCTCTTTATCTCCAACCTCACTCTCCCTATCCCTCTCTCCCCCCTCATGAGTTATCTAGAATATCCTAGAAGGTCAAAGAAGTCAAATTATTCTAGAAGCTCCTAGAATAAGTTGACCAATCAAAGTGGTTAGTCATGGGTTAAAGTGTTTTCAACAAGAAAAAAGTTAAAAATAAATTAGTTGCAACTAGAATTGGAGAGTTTACTATTTTTGGATAAAGTGGTTGAGTGGACAAAGTGGCCAAGTGGAAAAAGTGGCTAAGAATTGGAGAGTTTACTATTTGTGGATAAAGTGGTTAAGTGGAAAAAGTGGTTAAGTGGACAAAGTGGCTAAGTGGACCAAGTTGGTTAAGTGGACAAAGTGGTTAAGTGGAAAAACTGGATAAGTGGATAAACTCAGTTAAGTGGACAAAGTGGCTAAGTGGACAAACTGGTTAAGTGGATACTTCTAGAGGATGCTACTTGGAGAGTATAAATAAGAGAGAAAGGGTCTCCCATTAGTATCCATTGAGTATATTGAATATCTACAGAGACAGCTTCTAGAGGATGCTACTTGGAGAGTATAAATAAGAGAGAAAGGGTCTCCCATTAGTATCCATTGAGTATATTGAATATCTACAGGTGAATAAGGTAACAAAAGGAGATCTAAGGCAAATTTCAGAGGGAAGGTGAAGTAAATAAGGCCGAAATTCAAGGGAGGATAAAGTCTTTTGATGATGCTTTCTAAGGTGTGGTATTTACAAGTCATCTCACCCTTTTCGCTATAGCTTTTTTTCTACAATGATTTAGATAGAAAATATTGAGAACATTGAGAAAACATATCCAAGTATATGTGATAAAAATTCCATCTTGTGGGTCGTTGTATTTTGGGATTCACACTCTGTGTAAAATAGGGTTTGTGGCTAGTCCAAAAACTAGTCTAAATAGATGTTTCAGGTAAAAACGTCATAAATTATTCATAAAAGATTCAAATTAAGTAATAAAAAATGTATTGGTTATATTATAGTCTGTATTATGTTTTGCACCATTTTCAGATCCATATAGAAAATATTCCATGAAGGGCATGCTCTACAAGTTCGCTCTCTAGAATAATCCAGAATTTAGCAAGGTATGCCATTTTTTCTATAGCTCCTTTTCTGGGAGGTTCCAAGCAGTGAAACCTAGAGGAATTGAAGACAATACACAGAAGAATTTATTTTACTATTTTCATATCTTTATTCATTACAAGTACATAGTTATTACTATTGCAAGTTAGAGTTGTTGACTAATCCAAAATTAGTCATGTAAGACTAAAGTAAAGTTTGATGAAAATGCTAGTCTCTTGTTGTTATCCAAAATTAGTCATGTAAGACTAAAGTAAAGTTTGATGAAAATGCTAGTCTCTTGTTGTTAAAGTTAAGGAAGGTTTGCAGGTATGTGATAATATACACCGGGTTTGTTACAGAGTTACAAATCAGATTTGTATGATTAAATTGATGAGGGATTTTGGTTGAGGCATGTTATAGATAAAGGTTGTATAAAAATGAGGTTGTGGCACATGGTTTGATGGTATTTCGTTATGGATAGTGCGATGTATTTCTAGAGAAATTTTATGGTTATATTGGTATATGGTTGAGGTACATGTTGGGTACATGGTTGAGACAAGTAGTTTATGAATTGGCACATACATGAGGTGTATAGTTGATGATGTTGGTAGATCTTGATGAATCATAGTTGATGAGTAGTCGATGCATGGTTGGTACATACTTGGTACATGGTTGGTATATGATTGGTACATACTTGGCAAACAGACCTATCACTATGTAGCACTCCTTTACTTATTGGTTAATGGAATTTTGTGGTCCAGAAATAGTTTAATTTTTTCAAATCATTTTATCCCTCCGAGGGTGTGTGACTCTCTCATCTCATATCTTTCGAAGGATTTCCAAGTTAAGAATAAAAGGAAAAGGGAGTGTGTCCTAGTTATTCCAAATCCACTCCAAGGGATTTTGTGGGGATATTTCGACGAAGCCAACCAAGGGCATCCATCACAATGTGGAGTTGGTGTAGTTCTTTTTCTAAATCAGAACTATTTTTTTCATTATTTCTATGCTCCAAGCATGGGTTCCATTAACTGCATTGAATTCATAGCTCTAAGAACTTTGTTATTTGTGGTCAAGGAGAAAGGAATAAAAAAACTACATATCTTGAGTGATTCCAAACTTGTGATAGACTGGGCATGCAAGAAGGCTAAAGTAAACAATGTTGGTCTTGGATCTCTAATCAAAGACTTGGAATTCCAAATTCATTCTTTTGAATGGCTCTCTTTCCATCATATTCTCCGAGAACTCAACAAAACAATTGATAAACTATCTAAGGAAGCCATGCATCTACCTAAAGGATCCTTCTTCCTTTACAAATTTGTGGATGGTGTTGAAAAATATGCTATGGAATTCCACCTCTAATTTCATCTAGTTTTTCTCCTTTTATAGTTTCTAATAAAGTCTCATGAAGTAAAAAGATAGAATAAATTGTCTTGCTATTGTAAGTATGCAGATAGAAAAACATTTTATTTTCTTGTCTTAGAAAAACATAATGAATTGTAAATTATTAATAAATAAATAAATACCTATGCTTTGTAAGAAGGTATTAGTTTCAAACTTGGTTTTTATTTGAAAGACTGCAAAGAAAAAATAAATTATATACTAACTATATATATAATTGATATATCTGTTAGTATACATATCAATATATATATGTACTAATATATATATATATATATATATATATATATATATATATATATATATATATATATATATATATATATATATATATATATTAAAATGTGTATTATATTTTATAATATATATGTTAAGATAGTAAAATATTATATTATTAAAAAATATATTTTTTTTTTTAAGTAAAAAAGGGGTAGTGCCTTCTATAATATATTAACCCAAAACTTTGTCAAAAATACACAGTATCATAGCTAGAGTTACCAAAATTTTTAAGTAAAAAAGGGGTAGTGCCTTCTATAATATATTAACCCAAAACTTTGTCAGGAATACACAGTATCATAGCTAGAGTTACCAAAAGATGCTGCCGGTATCCGGAAACCAGCATTATTGGTTAGAACTTAGCAGTTTATACAGTAATATGAACAAGAAAAAGACATCTGTCCTGCCCGTAGGAAACCAGGACAGATGCCGGAAATCCAAAGAGGTAAATAGCAACTAACACTGAAAAAACAAGAACCTGGGGAGCCAGGCATCCTAGGCATCCGGTGACTTGGCACGCCCATCATCATTCGTTGATATGTCGAAGGCCTGCATGCACATGTGGCACCTATGTCGCGCTGGGGTGCCGGAGAGCTCGTCCAGGAGCACGTCAAGCCTCTGTCCCATGGTGGAGGCCTCTCTCTCTATATATATATATATATATATATATATATATATATACATAACATTGAAGGGAATTGTGGATGATAGGAAGAACAATTTTTTTCATTGTACATGAATAGTTAATGGAGTCCATCCATTGAATAGGCTCCAAATGTCTCTTATTCATTCATATGTAAATGGTAGTCGTGTGTCTAGTCATAATCAAAACTAGCTTTGGGTTGGATAATCATAAATGGGCATATGGTGGGAAGATGTGATGGTGGAGGGTGGGAGATATACATTCTAGATCAACAACAGTTAGAGTTTCTAATTGAGTTTTTGCAAGATTACATTAAAAATCTCAAAAACAAGACATGTGGCAAGAACTGATAAGAAATGATATATAAAGATAATTTCCAAAGGACCTTTAGAATAGCAGGTAATAAAGGATCATTATGGTCCGCATGGGTTTAAGGTAATAAAGGATCATTATGGTCCGCATGGGTTTAGTCTAGTGGACATCGAACGTACTGTTAAGGCGTTTGTGATGTTACACAGGTCACGAGTTCAAACCTTGATTTATCCGAAGGCGTGCTTGTGGGATGTGCGATTCTCCCTAGGGATTATAAGGTAGCCGACAAGATTCGACCCCGTGTCACGCGAGTATGATACTGTTGCTGTTGTCGATTCCCCTAGTCATTAAAAAAAATAAAAAAATAAAAAAAATCATTATGGTTTCTCAAGGAATTGTTCTTAGGTATGCTTTAACCTTATTGCTTTTATTAACCTTGAAATAGACATACTCATTTATACCTTTCTCTTGTGCTTTATTTTTGTACTTAATAGTGGCATTATTCAAAAAAGTTTTTTTTTTTAATGTGGAATGGAATTCCACCATATAAATGCCATTACAATAATAACGTATATTGCATTACATAAATAACAATGAAATGTTAAACAGAGTCCAACCACTATGACATCAAAATCAATATCACAAGGAAAGTTCTTGTCCACAGAAATAAAGTTTGTCACTTGAATCTAGGCTCCAAATGTATCTTATTATTCATATGTGAATGGTAATCATGTGTCTAGTCATAATAAAAAGGAGCTTTGGGATGAATAATCATAAATGGGCATATGGTGGGAGGATGTGATGGTGGAGGGTTGGAGATACCTAGTCCAGATCGACAAAAATTAGAGTTTATAATTAAGGTCTTACAAGAGTACAATAAAAATCCCAAAAATAGGACATGTGGTAATAATCGGTAAGTGACGATATATAAAGAGAATTTTTGAAGGACCATTGGAATATTAGGAAATCAAGGATCATTATGATGTCTTGAGGCATTGTTCTCATGCATGCTTTAACCTGAAGGTGTTTTATTAACCTTGAAATAAACATACTCATTTATACCTTTCTCTTGTGCTTTATTTTTGACTTAATAGTGGCATTATTCAAAAAGAAAAACTATTAATGTGGAATGGAATTCAACCATATAAATTCCATCACAATAATAACTTATACTACATTACATCAATAACATTGAAATGTTAAAGAGATTCCACCCACATGACACCAACATCTATATCATAAGAAAATTTCTTGTCCATAGAATAAAGTTTGTCACTTGAATCTATACATGTGTGGGATATCTCCTCAATGTGTGTGTGTGTGTAAACTAGTGCATACTCTCGAAGCAGGCAAAACAAAACATTGAAGGGAGTCATGTATGATAGGAGGAACACTTTGTTTTATTGTACAAGAATAGTTAATGTAGTCCATCCATTGAATGGGCTCCAAATTTCTTTTATTCATTCATATGCAAATGGTAGTCATGTGTCTAGTCATAATCAAAAGGAGCTTTGGGTTGGCTAACTATAAATGGGCATATGGTGGGAGCATATGATGGTGGAGGGTGGGAGATACCCATTCCAATTCGACAATAGTTAGAGTTTCTAATTGAGGTATTGCAAGAGTACAATAAAAATCCCAAAAATAGGACACGTGGAAAGAAATTGTAGACGATGATATATAAAGAGAATTTCTGAAGGTCCATTGGAATAGCATGAAATCGAGGATCATTTGTTGGAGCATGCAGTTCCATCGTAAACCTCACCTTGTCATTTAAGGGAGTCAATCAATTCTTTAGGTAGACAGTCGACTAAACTCTTGGTTGACCGTGTTCACTTTGGATCCCAGATCCATGTTTTATGGACAAGTGCAACCACCTACATCTCATGATTGTTGATTTGGTCCATGACTAGAACCTATTTATAGATTATCCTTGTTATCGATATATCATCATCGGGATATTTCCATCACACTCTCATGGAGCATGCTCGTGCTTAAGTGCAACGGTGTATTTAGAGACCACCACTGCTCTCGAATACGTTCTCTTATGCAGTTAAATACTTGTCCCAACATGGTATCAAAGTTGTTGGTTGTGATCTTGGGTTCATAGATAATGGGAAATGGATTGAGACAATGGTGAAGCTATGATCTGGTTTTTACAAAATAAGTGATGGGTTGATCAAAACTGAAGACTCATTGAATTTTGTTTGTCGTTGTGGGTTATTGAGATGCAAAAAACCTCCTCTCCTTTTATGCCTTATGGGTTATATACGTGGAATTCGAATGGATTGGCTCACTTAGTGGATACATTGATCGATCCACTAGTGGATCTCAACTATTGATGTATTCGACCAAAGTTTTCACTCGACCTCATTGACTACCTACAAAAAACAAGTTTGCATTCCTATTGTCGAAGATTGGACATATTAAGCCCTCATTGATTTCTTTGTGTGGGTTGTTTTGCTTCTCTAGTTGTCCTTCAATCGTTGGTTGGAAGAGGTTTTAACACTTGGTTTGTTTATAGTCGACTTTCCCATCTCTCAACTGTTGGAAGGTTCAACCAAGGGTACATAGATCGACTTCCAAAAAACATCAACTAAGAACCTTTCTCATGTGAAGATTTGACCTAATCTTGCTCTGACTCATTGTCTATCCTTGATAGGACGTCGAATCGGTCTCACTCGACTAGCCATCGACCATACAGATGGATTAGTTTGTGGACCACAGTTTTTCTAACTTGACTCAACTATACAAGGGTTTTCTTGACTCAACTAGTACATGTTCCTTTCGATCCCTTTCGACTGTGTTATAATTTGTTTGGCCATGGGTCTGCTTGACTCGACTAGAAACCACACTAGTGCAACTACCCATCTAAACTCGACTTGCATTTACAGTTTTCCTAGCATATATATTCAACCCAATTGAAAAATTGTTGGGTTAGCTACTTGAATAGACAACACAAATTTTGTGGACATCGAACCATCTCGTGTTCCATTAACTAGTGATCTATGCAGGTGCATGCCGAGAATTGGTGGCTTCTTCGCATGCACAACTAGATATGTGTGTCTATAATCCTATACATGTGTGTGTATCCCTACTTCAATGGCTCTATAGAGGTCCATTACTTATTGAAGTAATATACCAAAAAATCAACTTAGTATAAGTCAATTGGTGAAGATTATCGTGCCTTTATGGTCAACTTCCCGTCCATCATTTTCTTTTGCAAATTTAGTGCCTTGAATCTTTCCCTCTATCGATGATGGGAATTCCTGATGAAGATGAAGTCCTAATGCTTCAAAAATTGTAGGAGATTCATGAGAAGAAGGGCCATTTCCTTGGAAGAATCTCATAATCGACTTCACACAGAGGTCACTGATTTGCAGAAAGTTGTTGCATAGTTGCAGACTAAGAATCAAGGATTGAGAAGTGAACTGGAGATATTCCATACCTAGTTGGAATATAAGGCTGCCCTTTTTCAAACCATCCTTTTGCAGTGGTTTGACAAGAAATCTAGAAAAGTTTTTGACCTAGAACTGACAATGGAGACTTTTTTTCAGGATCCGGTAGATGATTTTGGCGTTAAAACAGATCTTGTCGATGATATTGAGAAGGAAGTGAAAACTCTTTCTCATACAGAAAATGTCATCTTGAAGACTAACATTTGTCGACTGGAAGAGACCAATACCTAGCTAGCAAACGAAGTTGCCCATTTGCAGGTCTTTGTCGATTGAGCTTCGTGAAGAAGTTGCACCTCTTCAAGAAGATAAAAATTGTATGTTTTATAAATATCAGGCTTTGAGAGAAGATTATGATGCCATATTACTGCAACTGACTGAGAAGAATGAGATTATTCAAGGATTACAGTACTGTAAATAGA
Source organism: Picea abies (assembly GCA_900067695.1). Classification (NCBI taxonomy): domain Eukaryota; kingdom Viridiplantae; phylum Streptophyta; class Pinopsida; order Pinales; family Pinaceae; genus Picea; species Picea abies. The sequence goes on from CBVK0100352433.1 coordinate 11,391, forward strand.
ACCTTGAAGCAAAAGTTTGTCGACTCCAGAATGTTGAGAAAAAGATTGTTGTTGAGTTGCTAATCTCACCTATTCCTTCTTCCACCCTTGCTACTTTTGATTGTATCCCAGTTGTTTGTGAGAAGAATAATTTTGATGAGATGCTAGGCTCACCCATTACTTCTCCACCCCCTGATGCTCTTTGCAAAAAAGATGTTGTTGATTTATGCATTGAGACTAATGATTGTGTTGTTTCTTCTGGCTTTGAAAAACACACTACATGCATAAGGTCCTGACTACTCAACAAGATGTGATACATCGAAGGAGGACTTGGGAAGAATGGACATCATATTGTTTTTCCTATTATGTCTGATATGAAGTCACCAAGAACAAGCCTTGGATATGATGGTGTTGTTGCCTCCTTGCCTACACCTATCCTTGTTGTGACTAGGAAAGTTTTATTTGTTGCAGGTGGAATTCAGAATGGTTTTTTAGAAGAGAAACCTATAGCTGAACCGATTGATACATGCCAAAATCTAATAAAATTGTTACTAATATACTAAGTTGTTCTACTCCTAAGAATACACCAGAACTTGAGCCTCTATCTCTCGATCATCCAACATAAAACTTTGTGCCTTATCGTCATCCTTGCCATCACATAAATGGAAATCATGCTTTCAAATATTTGTAGAAGATATGTGACTATCTCTCGATCATCCAACATAAAACTTTGTGCCTTATCGTCATCCTTGCCATCACATAAATGGAAATCATGCTTTCAAATATTTGTAGAAGATATGTGAAAGACAAAACCATGGACCAATACTGACTACTAGGATAGACTATGGTTGGATTGATGAGTGGTCATGAGTGCATCTAACCAGATGTTTGAGGAGTTCATACCATTGTGTATCCTCTGTTGTACAAACATGCAACGTTACTTTTCATTACTAGTTGCTTTGCAGTGGTCGACCAAGGATCCACCTAACATGACATTTGAATGAAGTTCATCTGGGATATTGGTTGACTGATATTCGACCAGAGATGGAAACAAACTAGAAGTTTTTGACCTGTGTATCGACTAATTGTTGTTCGTCGAGTGGTGTTTTTGACGAAGTTCTATTGTTGATACTTTAATCCCTCAATTGTGTTTAAAGGGGGGAGTACTTGAAGTTGTTGATGTGTAAACCCAATTTATGGGTTGTCTTGTTGACTCAAATGATTCTTGTTGAATTGACTTGGATTTATTGAGACCAAACAAACCATCTTCGACTGTGTCGTTGGGAGTTGTACTTCTTCTTATTGTACCCAATGCATATTCTATTTGGATATAGAGATTGTCTAGCTTGACAGAGACTATTGGATTGATAGATACATATTATATTGGTGTGTTTCTTGTCTAGTCGACTAATCGAATGACTTGTGTTGTCTTGTTGTCTAGTTGATTGACCGACTAGGACTATGTTTGGACAACAATTTTGCAACCAGTTTGCAATGGATGACTGCCTTTTCTTTTTCATTGATCCATGTTGATGGTGATCAAACTTCCTCAGGAGTGTTGTTGTACCGTCTTGTGATCAAATTTTGTAGTCAAAACAAATTCAGGGGGGAAGCTATGTAATTTTTTTTCCTCCAAGCTGAGTTTACAGGGGGGTGTTGGAACATGTGGTTCCATCGTAAATCTCACTTGTCTGTTAAGAGAGTCAACAAATTCCTTGGGTTGAAGAATGACTAAACTCTTGGTTGACCGTGTCCACTTCGGATCCCAGATCCACATTTTATGGACAAGTACAACCACCTACATCTCATGATTGTTGGTTTGTCCATGACTGGAACCTGTTTATAGATGATCCTTGTGATCGATCTATCATCATCGGGAGAGATATAAGGCACTCACATGGAGCACTCTTATGCTTAAGTGAAACAATGTCTTTAGACACCACCACTTCTCTCAAATTGGTTCTCCTCCGTGGTTAAATACTTGTCTCAAATCATTATGATGTCTCGAAACATCTTGTTGGGTCTTAAGTACAACACAATTAAAGGAAAGTGATCACTATATCATAACAAATAGAAAATAATTAGTTGGTAATCTTGACTTGCATATGAGTGGTAATGGGAGTTGCATTTGATTTTTTATACACAATAAAAATAAAATAGACTATTGTGATCCACATGAGTTCGAAGGCCCTACCCTACATGTGTTTCCAATTCCATGAGGAACCTCATGAAGACCCACTGTGACGACACACTTATATTTCAAGAGAACTCACTTATACTGCTCTCTGTGTCCCAAACATGTAAATCATTCGTAGAGTTCAACCTGGAGTGTGGAGGTCACTATAGTGTTTACCCATTACTAGAATACATGAGCCTAGATGTCAACATCCTAGGCTTTGAGAACTGTTAAGCATGAGCTTTGTCAAAGGAATTTATCTATGTGATTGAAGGTACGATAATGATATCTACTCACTATTTAGAACCTTGAATATTATCTACAAGGATTAGTTTATTATTACATGTATTCTATATTGTCATGTTGGTTTTGTGGTTTAGTGTATTTTTTAGACAAGTTTTTGTCCTTATAAACATAATGGGGGCTATATGATCCAACAATACCTACAAAATATTATTTAGGAAACAATGAATTGGAGTTTAGGTTTTACAAAAGGATTTTACTTCCTTGAATGAAGTTCGACAAAAAATTATGATTCCCTTTATATTGTAATGTTTTCTTTGTGGATGTTTCCTTCAAGGGGTTCTCCCATCAAAGCAAATCTCCATCTCTACATTAGCACTATTTTTTTTTGATAAGAAGAATAGACATATGTGCTAAGTTGATCACTAGTGAGGATACAAGCATCTCACATTTCATGAATATCTAATGTTGATAGTGGTTGGTATGCCTATATAGTTCAGTGATGAGATAAATCCCTCAATATGCAAGGGTTAACTCTAATGATTAGCTTAAATGTTCATTTTGATCTTATATTCCTATGGATGTAACAAATTGAAACTTAATGAATGCATTTTTTCCTTGTTACTCAACATTTTGGTAGGGCATTATAGAAATCTAAATAACTCGATCTTATCCATACGATAAACTGCATTAAAGGGTGATTTCACATTGTTTGTTGTCTCAAAATTTGCTTCTACAAGTTCTTTCCTCTAATCAAGACTTGATCTCTACCTCTACACTTTACCTTTTAAAACAACATGTTTCTCATCTTCTCCTTGCCCTTCTATCTATTTTAGCTAAAAATACAAGGAGTGACACTTAGTGGTTCCTAGTTTATTACCTTTCATTATTATACATTCAATGACAAAGTGTAGAAATACTTCGTTGTTCAAGCTATATAATAATGACATCACTGTATAGTTTGTATAGACGTTAATACACTCTAGGAATCTACCTTTGTGATACTTGTATACATTCACATATTAAACTTGAGAATAATTTTTTTTTCAAGTGGATCATTATCATTAACAATTCCACCTAATTATTAATCCCTACCATAGTACAACACTATACTTTTCTCTTTCCAATGAAGGTTTTTGCAATTTGATCATGAAAATAAGCTAGGTCCAAAACCTAGCAGGTGTAGATCCTTTGTGTGTGTGTGAGGGAAGGTGTTTGACCTCCCAAAATTGGTTCCCTCTATGATGAAAGCATCCTAACACATGTCCGACATGACGATGGTGATTAGGTTGCATGTGTATATTATGATAAACACACAAATTATATGCAGATTGGTGGAATTTCATGGGAAGTATTTTTGGGTAGAAGAGACTCCCTCATTGCCAACCCTGATGATTCCAATAAGATAATGTTGAGTCCTCAAGAGAAATCTCCAAACACTTTGAACTTTCCATCATAGATTTGTTGGCTCTCATGAGCTCCAATAGAATAGGGAAATCACATATATTTTCCATAGTTCACATGTTTTATAAGAAGAACCTATGATTGAATTGTGATATGAGGACTATCTAGAGAAATTGTGCCCCCAAGGTGAAGCTAAAAATGTGACGAGGAATCTTGATGCCACTATCACTATTTTCAACACACAATGTTTCATAGACTTGGTGAAAGGGAGAGGGTTCATGAATTTGGATGAAGTTTTCTTCTCCACAAACAAAGAAACTAAATAGTTGGTGGAGCTCTTTGGATAAAATTAGTGGGAGTGTCATCATTTCCCAACTTCACCACTTCCATCACAAAATTGGTCTAACTTTGTTTTTTCCTTTAAATTTTAGTTGGATAATCCTAAGAAGTTAGAACCAATATCATTTATCTCCTCATATCACTACCTTGAGTGTCAAGACCAATTTAATACCTTTAGAAAGAAAATTCCATGTCTTGAGAAGAGTGTGATGTTGATATTTATGAGATAATCACATAAATGTTTACTATCCATAGATTAAAAAATAACCTTGTATGTGTGGTAGCTATTCCACCTCATTATTTACACCTTGATGTTAATTTTCAAAGTGATAGTTAATGGACTAGAAGGGTAATGTATGATGCCATCTCATTATGGATGGAATGCACACTTAAAAAAAATTCCCAACTTAGTTACAAGAATTTAATGATTGCATTTATGGGCATAATATGTGAAGCACCCTTTCCTTTTAGCTTTCTATAGAAAATATATATTCACAATCCACTGATAAAGAATACATGTTGATTTCACAACATTAATAAAATCCTCAGTTGGTTGTATTGGATTTATGACTACACTTGATTGTGAATATAGTCTACTAGTTAGGTAGGGTAAGTGATAACAAGGATAGTGTAATATCCCTAGTTTTAATCTCCGTAAATTATAATGTAATTGTGTGAATGTGATTTAGGATGGTGAGTCAATATGTTTTGGGCCAGAGAGCCTATACTAATTGATATGAACAAGGGCCAAGCTATGTAAAAATGTACATTGAAAACATTAATAAAAATAAATCGTTGGTTGTGATACGAGAGGGACGACAACAATGGGGGGCTATGATTCTAAAAGAGAGGGGGATGAAGGGGGTTCAAGGGGTTACCCATTTCTATTAATCCAAGCCATTGCAATACTAATGTTTATCTCTTTAGAATTATCAAATGAGGCATTAAATACATGTGAGAGTGGAGAAAAGTATTCTCACCAATTTATGATAGCATGGGCCTCAACCAATTTTTGGGAAATGTGAGAGTCAAATCTTGCATGAAAGAAAATGAAATTCAAGTGTATTTTTGGGATAGTTTTTACAACCATGTTTTGGGAAGCAACAGAGGAATTGGGTGTTGGGAAGGAGCACCATCCCTGTTGGGTTTGAGAATAGCCTTATCAGGCTAAGTTTTTATGCTAGAAATGAGGGTTGTGTGTCTGTGCCTATAAGTGGGGTTTCCTATAGAGGAAACTGCTCAAGATCCTTGAGAAGGTTGTCATGAGAATTCCTGGAACAACTGATAATACCTAGAGTCCTCAACTAAGAGTTTTCCTAGCCAACCATGTGCACTAGAGCCCTAGAGGGAAGTGGGAAGGGAGGAGGGATTGTGTGGTAGAGAAAGGGGATCCCATTCCTTGGGTTGTGCAGGTTGAGGAGAAAGAGAGTTGGTGGATTGGAATTGTTGTTGGAGTAGAAAATTTGGAATTGGGTTGTTGAGTGTGTGGACAATGGATAAGAGAGCTAGACCTACTTATGGACTCATAACCTTAGCTCAAGGGTGGCTTGTTGTTGAGAGAAAAGGAACAAGAAGCATATGGTTGGCATGAGAAATGTCATTTGTACGCAATCAATTATTTCTCCACAGACATATAAGTGTTTTGTGTTATTTCTTATGGTTAATTAAGTTATGTAAATTTTTATTTGAATGCTATTGTGTTTTCTAAATTAGATGCATTCATGTTTTTTGAATATGTTATTAGATGCATGAGAAAAATTTGGGCATGCTTCCCTTTGTTAATTTTATTTTTCATCAGAGCATTTTAATTCGTTTTTAGTAGGTTGGGTATTTTATAGTTGGTATCAAAGATTAGGTTGCAGCATTGGGCCTGTAGGAGTCTGCTACGAAGAAACCAAGCTACAATCTATGTGGAATTTGGGTGAAAGTTGATTTTGCCCAACAAACAAAATTAGGGTAAAAACCCTCAAATTTAATTTTAGTGTTGGTATTATTGGCATAGAGGTTGATTCGGGAAGAGAAAGGGGTGAAATTGACTCAGGAGGTCGAGTTCATGTGGTTCACGACTATCACGGGCCTGAAAAATAAAAAAAATTGGTTAAGGCAAAAGTCAGAAAATTCTGCGACATAGTATGTATCGACGTTTTTTTTTTTTGCACTGATACATGGAATGTCGATGAAGAAAAAATTTCACTAGTGATATATCGATGAAGAACAATTTTCACCAACGATATATTCGCGAATAAATATTTTCACCAATAATATATCGACAAAGAAAATTTTTCTCTAGCGATATATCGATGAAGAATTTTTTTTGCCAAAGATATATTGGCGAAGAAAAAATTTCACCAACAATATATCAGTGAAGAAAATTTATTGTGGCAATAAAGAGTGTATTTCCCAAGAAAAATTGTGGGAGATAAAGGGAATGTCACCAAAGATAATTTTTATTGAGGATAATGAGTGTATCACTGGAGAAAACAAAATAGTGGGCGATACAATTTGTATCACCAAAGAGAAACTTTCTGAGCGATACAATGTCATCACTAAGATAGGAAAAAGATTAGAAATTTTTTTAAGGCATGTATTGGCGAAGAAAAATATTTTTTGTCTTGAAGTGTCGGTGAGAGAAAAGATAATTTTTGTCGATAAAGACAATTTTTTAGGGCAAAATGTCGGCGAGAAAAAAAATAAATTTTGTTGATAAAGATAATTTATTAGGGTGAAACGTCAACAAGAAAAAATATAATTTTCGATGATAAAGACAATTTGTTGTGGGAATATGTTGGCCAAGAAAAATATTGTGGGAGCAATATGTCGACTGAGAAAAATATTGTGGGAGTGATATGTCAGCTAAGAAAAATGTTGACGGAGAGATGTGTTGGACAAAAAATATGTTATTGGAGTGATGTATTGGTCAAAAAATAAATTATCAATGCAATAAAGAGAAGAGAAAGAAAGAAGAGAAAAGAAGAAAAGAAAAAAAAAAGGGAGAGAAGAAATAGGAGGAAAGGGAAGGAGAAAGATGGACAAAGCTAAAAAAAAATTGGAGCCAAAAACTTGCTTTGGCCATAACAAGAGTAGTTTGACTCAGAATTAGATGAAATTTAAAGGGGATGTCCATAGTGTCGAAGGCTACAAAAGTGATAGTGAGGGCCACTAGCCATTTTAACTTAAATTTTCCAAAAACCACAAATTAATGGTTTTTAGAGGTCTGGGTGGTTCTCAGTGACAATGAACCAGATTAAGTTGAAATTTTTATAAAGGGTCCAAAAAGAAGGCATGAAGATACCTTGTTGGGATTATGGCAAAATTGTAAAGGAGTTGGAGTGGAGGCACCCAAACAAGGAAAAATCCTTTATTCTCGGACATTTGTTGGGGACTTTTGAAATCTTCGAAGGAGGAAAAGGTACCCCAGATTACGAATACAAAAAAAACTGTTTACTCAACATCTTTCCTACTCCTCAATCCAAACAACTTTTTCATAAGGGATGTTTTCCTAGTTTTTCTCTATTTGAGAGATAACAATTTTCTACTAAAAGTTTAAAGTCTGGAGGAAATACAAAAAGGACAAAGTTGGCAAATCCAAATCGATGCAAATGTTGGAGTGAGCCTCAGATTTTGAATCTGAGAGTTGTTGTGTATTCAAAATTAGGAATACTATCATTTCCCAATATATTTTTTTCCCTATTTCTTGTCCCATTTATTTCTACAGGTAGAAGAAGTTAGCCTCTAAGATTAATTGTACTAGTGAAATAAGCTAAAAATGGTGAAACTGTTAATTTTAGAGAGCCATAAATTTTAGCTTGGAAATCATTACAAGGCATGAGTACAGTGATTGGAAAGGAAATCCGAAGGAAAACATGATGGAAGGTTTAGGTTCTCCTAGGAAGCATCTAGTTGTTTTATAAAGCTACAAGAAAAAGAGTAATTAGACTTCATGAATCATGCAATTTCTCAGTATGAAAGTGTTCCAAACAATGTCAATTTTGGAAAAACATTTCTAGATGATAGAGTTACATGCTAAAGGTGAGTATTGGCTCAAGTAGAGTGCATATACTCATGATAGTTCCAATGCAAAGATATGGATGCACATTTGGAAGTCCAACAACCCGGTAATGGAAGGAGATCGAGTTTTAAATAACAAGGTATTATTGATGAATAGGGGAACACTCAAGCAGAGAGTGTTGTGCCAAGGTATTGTTAACATGAGAATCATATGTCCTAAATGAATATTATTTGGGTTTGTTGCAGATTATAATCCCAGGGTCCAATGGACAGGGAAGCAAGGTAGAGCTTGTAGAGTTGGCTAAGACAATAAAGAGATGCAAATGGAAGTGCAAAGCTACAAAAAAGGTAATGAAATGTTAATAAGGGCTTCAAAAGAGCAGAGCCAAAATTAATATTTATCTATTGCAGAGTCTAAATGAATTTCCAAGATAAAGCTACAAGGACATAAAATATGAAGCCAACAGGTGAAGAATCTCATTAATAGGCACATAAAGGTAAGATAAGTGTCCTTAGTCCTGAAGGTAAAAGTGCATTGATAGCTGCAAAAGAGAACAACGATATCATGGGGTGAGGTGTGACTCATGGGATGGGTGAGTCATCTCTATGTGCAGGCATAGGAATGCCTAGAAAAGAGTTGGGCCGATTACTTTTGTCTAAAAGTATTAAGAGAAAGAAATCCACTTCTGATTATCAAAGTGCGCAGTGGAAGTAGGATACATGTGAAATGATTTAAAGGGTCGGAAGAATGAAGGATTTTATCACTTAAAAAGTGTCGATGGGGAAATATAGCAATCCATTGGGAGAAGATTGGTCTTGAGTGGAAAGAAATAAGATTCACAGGAAATCACTAAATGATGTGAAGAGAAGTATTCAAAAAACATTGAACATAGCCAATGGACAAATAGAGATAATGGCAAGGGATGCCATAATGATAATAGTTCAACTGGTTGGAGGATATTTTGGTATCAAGATGATGGAATTATATAAATTACATCATTCCAATGTGCCAGAAATTTCCAACAAGGTAAATTAGGGACATAATTTCCTAAGTGGAAGCAATTGTCAATAGGGCATATTGGCTGGAATTGTAAGATGGCTGAGTGGGAATTGGATGGAAAATGTTCATACCAAGGAACGAATATGCACAGATGAGAAAAATAACAATGTATAGGGCCACAAGGATCTAGAAGGACTCAAGGATGGCTACATGGAGCATAAGAAGTTGAAACAAGTATGCACTGGAGAGCATGAAAATAGTGATGTTGAATGAATATAGTGAAGCTAGTGTAACACACCCAACCCCCTAACCTTTACTTAGGCTGGAGGGGTGTCAAAAATTCCTCTTCTTCTCTTTTATTCCTTCCTCTAATTAAATCTCACATATGACTTATCCTCTTCAAGAGCTTTCCAACAACCATCATCGTGCTAAAAATCGAGCTCTGGATCAAAAGTTAGGGCCTTCTAATATCCACCTCATCACCATGTCACACCCACATGGATCC
>CBVK0100352434.1:0-21043 GCA_900067695.1 Picea abies
TATGCTTTGCATGTTTAATGATCCGTGTTTGACCTGCGTTTTATTGAGATCGATGGGCGTTTTGGCTGTGTACGTTGGTTTTTATACGCTGTATTTTATTGGGTGTTTGTACTGGTGATTGGGGTGTATTGATCTGCGACTAAAATTTCTTTGATGCTCTGCGTATTAACTGAGGTATGGGGCGTTTTATTTTATCCGTGTTTTAATGTTTACTGTTCTGCGTTGCCGATTTCTTGGGAGTTGACTGCCATCGTATGCATTGGGCAGTTGGTTGGGCACTCTCATCATTGCGGTGGGCGTTTTTTTGTTCTATTATTGGGACGTTTCATCGACTTGCAATCTGTTGTCTTTCGTTTCCCATTGCATGCGTTTTTTTTTTTCTCTCTGGGGTCTGAGCGTTTTGGATACGTCTCGGGTCTGCTATTTGCTAACAGAACTGGCTCCTTTACCTTGCGTTCACTGGTAGCAACTGATTGCAGTTGTCCCACTGTGGTTTTTTTTGGTTTTTAGAACCTTCTCTTTAGCATTCCGCCTTCTGAATTTTGGTATAGTCAAATATGAATTTTGGATTATTGGGTATCGGTTGTGCCTGGTTGATGAGCTTTGGATTATTGGGTATCTTGTCTAGCTTCAGTTAGGGCGCTTTTGAGGACACCTGGATAGTCGTAAGACCACCTGTAACCGAAGACCACCTGTCAGTCGTAAGACTACGGGTTCCTGGCATTACATTTAAGGTTATTCAAAAAAAAAAAAAAACGCCCGGTTATTGTTCTTTGCAAATAAACTTTCCCTCAAATTTATTTAAGGTATAATTTCATGTACACACAATTGTTCACTGCTGTAAAGAAGTTTGACCAGACAATAAAAAGAACAGATCCGTATCTTGAAACTCAGTCCCAAAGAAACTGTGAACACTCAGGATAACAGTCGCCCAATTCAATGGAATCGTTCCTACTGATGGTGACGGAAAAGAAAACTGCAAGCTTTATAACGATAGGAGAGAAATCCCGGTTATCGTTACTGTAGGTCGTATTATGGTAAGTTAGTGTCACCTTTAAATTATACAATTGATGTTAATTTTTATATATTGTTTTTAAAATTGTCATGTTTAGACGTTGACACTTTAATCATTGTTATTTTTATATGAGTACGTTTGAAATGTTGGTATTCTTACTTATTGACCTTTAAAGTATTGTTATGGTCATATATGGGCTTTAATTATGATGTTCTATTGTTATGTTAATTATGATGTTATTTATAACTAAAATGTTAGTTTTATACTTCGACATTAGGGAAAGGGTGTAGTCTTTTAGTGAAAAGTTACTAACTTTTTCTTTATGGAACATTCTAATGTAATGCCCTCGCCTTGGACATATGCTAGGCAGCCCTGATAAACCAAGAACTTAAGGACGTTGTTAATCCTTACAATGATGTGGTAGTAGGACGTAAGGGTAAGGTTAATTCATTATATTGACAGTAAATTCCCTTACATTTCAACGCAAGGGTGAATATGAAATTCTTTTATATTATTATCTAATTATATCATGTATATGCAAGAATGTGAAATCACTTCCTTCCCTTCGTATTAAAAACTACAATTTCATTCACTAGTATATAATCTTATTACTATGATAATACCTTGTAACCAATCTAGATATTATAACCTTTAATCTTCTTTATCTGCTCTTGTAGTATTGTAAACATTTTGCCAAATGGTCTTATCTAGATGTTTACAATAATCAAATAAAAATTAAAGTCATTGTCGGTCAACTCGAAGGGTATTTTAGAATGTAAAGGTGAGGATATGGTTTGTTTTTAATGATATCATGATTTGTGTTAGTAGGGTGAAAAGGTATTGATTAGGAAATGTTTTCACCGTAATACTTAAAGGAATGCCATTGAACAATTGTTTAATTTATGTACTTGCAGTAGATTGTGTGGAAATGAGTAATGGTATTGTTCTCGCCATATAATAATTGTAAAGTTAGAGTTGATATCGTTGAGATGCATGATCCTTATCCTTATTGCAATGTTATTATCTTTAGTAAACATAATGATATGGGTACCTTATTGTAAGGCTAGTATAAACTATTGTTCTTGATAAAACATATGTGGTGGTTCGCTTAAACACCGTTAAACTTGGGTGTTCGCCTCTTGACACGCGCCTTCCGTAAGGGGTGCAATTGTTCTTCTTATTTATGTTGTACTTGATTGTGATCAGTTTTACTTTTTTCGTGGTTGCGTCTTGTTGGTCATCGGGTGGCGACGTAGAGTCAAGTGTGTTGTACTTCTACACGTGCGCACACACCTTAAACTCAAAAAAAAAAAAAATTGCACCTGTCACTAGAATGGTTGTCGTAACGAGGAAGGTCGTTACAAAATCCTTCTTAGTGATTCTCCTTTATTTTATTTAGATATACTCATAAATTTTATTTTATTTTATTATTGTAAATTCATATGGGTTATGATCTCCATAATCATCAATCTCTAATATTTTAGAAGTTGGAATAACAATGTTATATATAACAATATTATATAGAATAATGTTATAATATAACATTGTTATATTATAATAATGTTATAATATTGTTATATCATTCTTTTATGTTATTTTTTTTTATTTTTAAATTTTCAATAGGTTTCACCTTCCACAAATGAATATGCAGATTGTAGATAAAATTTGAGGTTTTCTCTTTTATTTCATGTTTTTGAAATAATTTTATTTTGTTGGGTGATCTCATACTGTATATTTTTTTGTTGTTTAATAACATTGGATGAAGGGTAAATGTTGTTGGGCATTGCCAGGAGGATGGTTGCATGGATTTTTAAAAGGGTGAGCCGAATTGTGGCTACTTGTTAACAACAATATGCAATTGTTAAAAGGTCATGCTCCTGTGTATAGTGGCTCGATTGTTTGAGGGTCACCCACTATAAAAAAGGTGTAGCTTTAAAGGAAAGGTGTAGCTTTAAAGGAGTTGTGGGCCCTTGTATAGATGGTCGATCATGATTTTTCCCACTATACAAAGGGCATAGTCCCAAGGGAGCTATGGCCCCTTGTATAGAGAGTCAACCATGATGTGATGCCCATTATAAAAGGGTGTAATGCTAAGGAGGTGTGTCCCTTGTATAAAGGGTGAACCACAATAGAGCTACCCACTAGAAAAGGGCATAGCCCAATGACATGTGACATGTATGGAGGGTGCGGCCTAATGGCATGTTTCCCTTGTATTGAGGGTGGTTCTCAAAGACAACTCCATACAAGGTGCATATCCTTTTCTTTGATTGTAACTAGACCCTATGAGTTAGTTAAACACTTACATCATCTGCAATAAAGCCAATACTCTTATGATCAGTGAAAAATGATACTTTAAATTTGTAAAACCTCACTTAGATTATTCCTTATTGTTTTCCAAAATTAATAAAATCCATTAGTAATAATTAGTAATAAATGAGAAGATCTACTCATATTTTAAATTTGTAAAACCTCATTTAGATTATTCATGGTTGTTTTCCAAAATCAATAAGATCTCCTTAGTAGTGAGAATATCTACTCATATTAACTATGACTAAATAGTGTATTTATATTCCAACAAAATCTTTATTTATTCATTTAAACATATTTATATTCTAGCAAAATATTTATTTATTCATTTAAATGGTTAACGAAATCACTGCTTTTGATTTCAATTGTATTATGTTTTAGCATGACTCACTTGATGGTTTGTAGAGAAATAGAGTAGTAACTGGGTTTTATTTCAAATTAATTATTGGAGATAAAATTAAAATTCAATAGTTAACAATTAGAATGGAAGAGAAATAGTAATTTGTATATTTTTTGGTTGACTAAAAAAATTAAAAATAACAATCTATTGTTGTGCTTGAAAATGAGGTGAAAATAGACATAGAAAAACAAAAAATATACTTTTATTAAATTATTATAATAATAGTAAAAAAAATAAATTAAAAATACAAATAAAAATTAAAAAAGGAAAATGTTATTTTTAATGATTGAGTATAATAATAGTAATGAAAAATTATTTTTGTTTATAAGTTAAAAATAGAAAAAAATGTACTTTTATTAAATACATATATTAACAAGTGTTGCAAGGTAATTTAGTCTCTGCTTTTGGTGGGTTTGAAAATTCATAATAATAATGATTTAAAACTAAATAAGATTAAATTATATAAATTGTAAAACTAAATAAAAAAATAAAACTTTTTAATTTTTTTATATTATTAATGGTTAAGAACATGTGTTTCCTCTTAAGAGGTCACAGGTTCAAATCCAGAGGGGGGTAGGGTATGTATACCTTCGTAGACTTTACCAGTCAAATCGTTGGGCGGAGGGGGGTCCCTTGTCCCACAAACAAGGGGGTCTCATACACCAATTTGGTGTGCTGGCTTGGCCGTGACCTTAAAAATAGATTATTATTATTATTATTAATTAGATTTGAAAATTGATAAAACAAGTAAAGTTGTGATCATCTCACTTAAAACGAGTACGGGCGAATAACACTTGTTGTTCAGTGTGCACATCTTTTTGTTGTGGGTCAAGTACATTCACAATAGCTTCTCATTTAGATTACTTCATCATCCAACATTTATGCACCCAACATCCTTGTCAAATTGGAAAATCCATTAATTGTGTAATCAATTTTATACATTGAATGACGTGAAACCTGCAATAAGACATCAAAGATATTAGCCAATTAAATTTTAGAAAAATATATTTTTTTATTATTTAAAAAAATACATATATTGATTTTCTATGTTACACATTGGATATAACACACAAATTTAAAGTCAACAAGAAACTAATACACAGTCAAAAGGCAAACTCATTGCTATAATCACATACCTTCGAGAGGGACTTCTAAATAATTTCATGCCCAGCTACTCAAGAGAAATTTAATTGAATATGGGCAACTTAAGTTAACCTGAAATCCATCCATAATTGGAATACCCATCACTTTGTTCTTGGGATATTCATAACTTCACAACCCTAAAGCACTAGAGTAAAAGCAACCTGCCACCACACAACCCTAAAGCACTAGAGTAAAAGCAACCTGCCACCACACAAGTTATTTAGAAATTGGCCACCAATGACAATGCTTTCTACTCAGATACTCCTAGATACTGTAAATACTGTAAAAGATTAAGATCTATTTGATCAAATCTCAATTTCCAAGTCTTCAAATATTTGCAATTTTATTTGTACTTCAATGGTAACTGATTTGATTTGATTGCTCTCGGCATGAGAAAATTGGAAAATATCGGGGAAAAAAAAAACTAAGAAAAAATTAGCAGAGAAATATGAGATTTTTGTAACCCTGGTTGTTAGATTGGCCCAATTGTTTTTATCCATTTGAATATATATAAATATAGTTAACTTGAGGGAACGATGCCAACGACTTCCCACAAGCTGCTTTTAACAGTTCTTGTTCATTTGAGAACGCAAGGCAACCATCAATTGTGATGCCCCAATAGAGTGGAATTTTCCCATTCGAATCCTGCATGCATGCATATCAAATAAACAATTACAAGTCATGATCGTCTTAGATTTACTCTTCCTTTCTAATGGAGATTTTATGAGGCGTGTAGATGTGGACTTTGTAAATGGTTTACTGAAAGATATCTTAATTCAGGTAGCCGCAAACAAAAATTAGATTATGAGGAGTGGGTTTTAAAAGCCAATCATTTATGTTCTTAGTGATTAAAGATTTTTCATTAATGATTAATTTTTTTTCATTAGATAAACAACAAGGTTAGAAGTCGTTACAATAATAAATTCAATATAAGTTTAATGTCTCCTTAACAAAAAAACAACAAAGTTAGAGGTACTTACAATAATATATTCAATATAAGTTTAATATCTCATTAACAAAAAATAAAATTTGGGCGGGGAAAATAACATTCCATCTCACAACCACACAAGCTAAATCCAATTAATATACTTTTAAACAACTTATAAACATTTTTTTAAGAAAAATATAAAAACCCATTCAGTAAAAAGTAAACCATCAAAAGGAGGCTAGATCCATGTGAGGATGTGCAAAATAAACAATGACACTTGTCTTAAGGATGGCCCAAGAAATATGAACCATTGTCCTTTTCGGGATACACTGGTTTAGGTATTATAGAGAAAATGATAAGTAACACACTGAAGAATCTTCCACGATCTTAGTTGAGAAGGAGCTCCACATACTCCTTTGACAATAAACTAAACTTAAACTTTCATCTTAGTAAACATAGCTTAAATATGGTTCAGTTTACAACCTGATCGTCTAAGAAGGGGTTGCTAGCCTCGAAGCTATGGAATTATAAAGTATAAATTGAGGTTTAATAAAAATCTAAAAATGATTAGTTGATGATTATATCACGGTATGTAATCAAAGTTTGTAATAAAAAAAAAAACATCATAATATAAATCACTTAAATTTAAACATTAACAGATTTAAAGTTTATTTAAAAAAATATAAGTAATTGTTAGTGATAAATAAATTCACTTTGATATTAAAATTAGTAGCAGTTTAAAGTTCTACAAAATGAATTTTTTTTCAATAATATTTTTCTTGGACCTTTGCCCTAAATCTAGCTAGAAACTGTTACATCCTCAGATTAAATTTGAGTGACTATTTATGTATAATCCTACTAACAAGGTTTTTCAGCGTGGATTTTAAACAACAAATAGTAATTTCGTGCATATTTATATCCCCGAATTCCCACAACCCCTTAAAATTATAAATTTCAACAACTTG
Source organism: Picea abies (assembly GCA_900067695.1). Taxonomy (NCBI): domain Eukaryota; kingdom Viridiplantae; phylum Streptophyta; class Pinopsida; order Pinales; family Pinaceae; genus Picea; species Picea abies. The sequence goes on from CBVK0100352434.1 coordinate 6,759, forward strand.
AATTTGCAATTTCAACTGTCCTTAATGGAAAACCTATCCAAATAAAAAAAAAAAGTGCAAACCTGGAAAACCTCTCAGCGTAAAAAAAAGTCCAAAGAAGTCTAAACATTTCCTAAGGTGTCATGTACTTACAATAGCAGTGACTATAGTTCTGGTGCATCTGTCAAATATCACAAAAGAAAATTGCCCCTCTAGGTGTCCAACCATCTGACTTGGAGAATAAGGCGCTCGATCTTTGAACGTCTTGTACGTTTCTATGGAAAACAAAACCTCGTTTACAAACTTTGAAAAACTGTATTGTTGTCTTAAACCCATCAGATTCTTTGGGGTACCTTTGAACAGGCAGAAGCAATCATCCTTGATAGCAAACGACCTGCAACAGGAATCATTGTATGAATTCATAACTGTGTTACAAACAATTTACTGGAACAATATAAACCCATAACTGTAATATAAATTCTCCGAGATGTTTCATGATTATACATCATTGTTGAAGTATCCATCACTTGATCTCTAATATATAGACAATTTATAAGAAATCATATACATTTATCATTGTAATATAAACTTAATATAAATTTAAAAATAAAGTATCCATTACCTGATCTTTAACATTTACAGACAATTTATAGGAAATCATATACATGTATACTGTAATATAAGATCTCTAAAATTTAAAGACGATTTATAGGAAACCAAATAGACCTATCACTACAAGATACACATAAAGAATAAAATATGATTTTGTATTACATTTAAGTATAAATATTAGTTGTGTTATCCATTACTTATTCATAACTGTATTACAGAATTTTTAAGAAATAATATAAACATAAATCGTAATATAAAGTATCTAAACCGTTTCCTTTTTAAATTGAAGTGTCAAGGATTCACCTTTGCTGCGTACCCTTAACGTGAGTTAAGTCAGAAACAATTCAACAAATTATAACAGTTATCTGAAACTCGCTAACAACTTTCTAACCTTGATAAGAATTATAACAAAGCCTGGCTTTCATAGACCTGGTCAAACTCAACCTCTACTTCTGGTTAGTAAGTCATACTGTAACTGAGAGACCATAACACAATTTGGATCAAACAAAAGTATGCAATTACCTTGGTCTGAACAATGACTGGTTACTGTGTGTGAATGCCATGGTTTCCATATCCTCCATCATTACAGAAATGGACTGCGACAAGGCATCCAGGAAAGATCTCATCAAGCTGAAGAGCTCTTGTTGAGATCATGACTTGGACTAATCTCATCGGTAGGAGATCTGAGTTCCTTTGGTCTGTAGGATACAATGCTCTTAAATATAGCCAACATATTGTAATCCTTGAGGAATTACTATATACACCAGTGATCTTAGAACAGATCTATAATACACCTACTTCTATATACAGTCGAGACCAGTATAACCTATAAACATTGATACCAACTGATACAAGAATCCCAACACACACAATATATATACAAAAAACTTGTACTGACCTTGAATCCTATGGATCGTGGATACCCATATCTTTTGGAACAAGATTTACCTACTAACAACTGGATATGGATGAGAATGAATTATGTTTGGATATGACACGAAAATTGACAGGGAAATAAAGGACTGAGAACTGGGGATATGGATAATGAATCATCGATGTTGGATCATTGGTCAAGAACGTTTTTCCCATTTGGTCATATGCTAAAGTCGAATTTAGTCCATTTCCCTTATCTAGAACATAGTAGCATTATTTTTGGCAAGGTTTCAATGGGAGATCAATCCACGATCCAATAGGAGAGAAAAAATCATTGATAAAAGCAGAGACATGCGAGGCAGACTCGTCGACCGAATTCTCTTCCATCCATCGCTCATGCGTAGTCTTTCACCAACTAGTGTTTGCACATTCAATAGGTACCTAACTATCTCTGAAGTTGAATGAGTGATCTGAGAGGGAAAGAGTACGTTTGAATTTACCACTCAACTCCTCCTATCAGTAGACGTGAATTAGAAGAGTTGCAGTTGCAACGTTAATGCAGTACGCCCTGTTGTGAAGGCTGCAGTGTTGTCATATTTTACAGCTCAATAAATGAATATTATTTATAGCATTACAATGTTGGACAATATGTGTGGTCAGATCTCCTAGTTATTGTTATTGTAATTCTGAGCGGTATAAATGAATGACGACCCCACATCCTTGTCAAAATGGAAAATCCATTAATTGTGTAATCAATTTTATACATTGACTGGTGCGAAGCTTGCAATAAGACATTAAAGATGTTAGCCAATTAAATTTTAGAAAAATATGTTTTTTTATTATTTAAAAAAATACATATATTGATTCCCTATGTTACATGTTGGATATAGCACACAAATGTAAAATCAACAAGAAACTAATACAGATTCAAAGGGAAAACTCATTAATAACAAGTGATGCATGGCAGTGCAGTCCCTGTTGGGTTGGAATGGGAATAAATGCATAGGGATGGGGGAATAAGTAGTGGAGGGAAATAGAAACTGCAGCGGAGACATGGCAAGCAGCATGAAGCACAGGTGGTATCCATGTAGGAAATGACACGTTTCTCCTAGATCAATTCTGGCATTGAAACCATTTAGTTTTTGAAAGTATTTTCATTGTAATTATACCGTGTTTTGCATAATCCATCTTGTTTTTATTTATACTAGTAGTCTGGCTTGCCATGTTCAAAATTTTTGTTCTTACCTTGCATGTTCTATCTCTTCAATGTATTTATGAAATTATTTCACAATGATTTATGTATACTTCCAACTGGTTAGAGTTAAGTACAATTTTCATAGTCACTTCTTTAAATAGATCATCTAGCTTGTGTGTCTCTATATGTGTTAGAATAAATAAAGTTATATGTGATGGAAAATAAACATTTTTTTTTTTAATCCTATTGCGTTCTTATAGATGTGATGCTCCTCTATAAGTTTTTGTTTTTTGAAATAAAGGTTCCTGGAAAATAGGAAGAGGAATCACACACATTAAACATTCAAATTAAATAAACACAATCTCTTGACTTTCAACATAGTTGAAGATACAAATTTATGAGCACATAAATATCAAAGAAGATAAAAATAGTTCTCTTTGAAATATATCAAAAAAATAATATTGTCTCTTACATATTCCTTGAAATTTAAATGCATTTGTCAAATAGACTGGCATTGGGGCTCCCATGGACCATAAAATAAATATGTACAAGAAATTTGACTGTAGAAATAAGAAGTGGGCAAGGGTAGAGAGCAAGACCCGAAAAGAAGAAATTGGAAGGTATCAGTCTTTGGTTAGACATTTCTATTTAAAGAGGTGGAATAACTGGATTGATAAAGAAAGCAGGATGTGATCAATATAGACTTACACTGATGATATATATCTCCCCCTTTTCTATTTTCTTGTTTATGTCTTTTTATTGTTGTTGTCGACGATTACTGGAATCATGCCAACTGCTTGTTGCCCTTTGTTGGTGAGCTTTTCGATTGCCCTTTGGAGCCATTCTTCAATGCAGCCTCTCATGGGGGCCATGTTGATATCATCCCAAATTTTTATGTTGAAAAGATCATTTTCTAATTCCCTTAGATCGATAGAAATATTACGCATAGCCTGATCAATTTCTTCATTTTGTACCGAATAGTCGACTAGCCAGTTGCCCACATCATCTTCATCATATTCAAGGATGTTGTAAGACTTTTCTAAAGACAACCCCTTTAAAATATCAACTTGTTCATCGAAGGCTTGCTTGATTAAGGGAAAGGAGTTGACGATTAAGTTGGGGTCTTAGACCTCATTGGTACTTCCGGCTAAGTCTATTTCAGTCAGATTTATGAATAATTCTTCTTTCTTTGATATGGCTTGTTCACATGATTAGACAATGAGATGCAGGTTCTTCACTTTCTCTTTCCAACATGCATTTAATTGAGTGATCCGATTTGGGGAGGGAAGAACTTCTTCTCTTCTTCTCATATCTGTCATGTTGCTGACATGGATGCCAAAAGGGATGACCGTGTCTATATAGAAACGTTCTTCATTTTTTAAATCGACCTATAAATGTTTGTGCAAATCATGTGCCCTCATTCCAAGGGAAGCCATACTTTGTGATGTTTCCCAGGCTTGAGTAATCAACTCCATCATTTTCTTGATATTCTTCTCCACATAGCCTCTACATGATGCGAGGAGTTTGGAGGATCCTTTTAACTTGGCTGCAGGGGTGGCAAGCATGGTTATTGCTAAAGTACTGGCAAGCAATGGCATAAGAATCAAAGCTTCCTCCAATTCCTTGACTTGGTCATTTAGTCTGGCATTCTCAACTTCAATGCCTCCAATAGAATCATCAAGAGCATCTCTGGTTGCTCAGTGAAGTCGGGAGATTTGGTATGGTTGCATGTTCCTAAGGTTAATCTCTGAATGAGATTTCCTTTCTTATTTCTTACATCTCTCTTTTCAATAATTAAATTTTTAGACTCATTGTCAAAACAACGCTCTAGAATACAAAGGATTCATCTTCGTAAAAAAAATTGGTCTCGACTATTTCCATTGGGGGACTATGCTGGATTGCATCCTTGGGTTGATCAATGTTGCAGAATACACTATCCAGATCAGTCTCAAGTTCCATGTCTTCACTTTCAATTTTGGGCTCTTCCGCTTGCCCCACAAAGTTTTTTCTCTTCTTCTTCACGAGAAGCTTGTGAGAACTATCAATTTTAGTGCGAGGATGGTTCTTATCTACTCCTCTGTTTAAAGAACTCTGGGTCGCTTTCTTACTGGGGTGGGCCGTTGGAGCGATGCTTCGAGATGTCGTGCTCTTGGGAGTGGGAGCCGGGGATTGAACACTCTTCTCACTGGGGCCTTTTCCTTGTTGTCTGTACAATTTAATGGTACTTTGCAATGTCTCTAGGTCATCAGCGTCAGAAGTAGGAGTGATGTCATCATTATCTCTGTCTTCATTCATGCGTGTCTGAATAAAATAATTGTTGAAGCCAACTACTAGTAAATGTTCTAAAAAAATCTCATTAGGGTCGAACCCTCTTATCCTTTCAGCATATTTTAGGTTCAAGTTGTTGAAATGGCCTACGAAATCATCAATTTTGTTGACGTTCCTCAACACGAAGTCTCCGACTTTCCAAGGCAGAGGAATGAATTGTTTTTTTCTCTTCTCATGGAATAAATACAACTAGTAGTTGTATTTCCTTTCTATTTTTGTAAAAAACATTTTGTCTGTAATGTGACATGGAAGGAAAGCATGATTTTCCTTGGAGCCAAAAATCATTATAACACTATAATTATCCATTTTTTCAAGTGCCCCTCTCCTGTCCAAAATGATAAAATATAGACATGAACAACAAGATGGCGGAAAAGGCTCACTAGCCAACACTCTAATGTATTCACTCCAATGTTACATATTTATAGTACAATGGGTGATGCCACCTCATAAAGATATTTTCTCTAGATCCTAAAATCACGCATGATGACTAGGCTAGGAGATATTAACTAAATCATTAGTCATCACTTGAGGATATATTAATAATATCCTAAATGAATAATACAAATATAGGTGACAATTTAGACTTAGTGATTGGTAAAGGTAAGCCATGGGATGACAACCCCCCCCTCGATCACAAGTCTGATCAATAATACCAGTGATAAAGCATAAACTGGTATCAATTCCAGGTCTTCATAGTGAAACTCTTGAGTTGAGCCTCAATGAAGAACTACCTGAAAAATTGCCAATCTGGATGCTGAATGGTTCATCTAAAATGAACTGGAAGAGAGCTGAGATATGGAAGTGAACAACTGCGATATTTGAACATTCCCTGATTACTTGACAATTTGATCATTTTTCCAAGCATTTTAGCTAGAAGAATCTGATGTCTTCTACTAATAGGTGAACATGTAATATCACCACTCTACTATCAGTGTATCACTGAAAATGTTCTTTAAATCCGTGGTTTGGGATAACCTATGACCAATTGATACCATGTATCTGATGGTTTTTGGATAACCACTAACCAATTGTGACACTTTTAGGTGTCCAACAACATTCCAATGTATAATGTGTATGATTCAATTGCAAGTCATTGAACCATAATCTTGTCAAATTCTGCCATCTCTGGAAAATCTCACTATGTAATCATGTGAGCCAGGATGCATGCAATTTGTTCACTTAATGTAAACTCCAAATTGATGAGAGCTAACCAAGAGAAGTGAATCAACTTCTAGTCTGACACATCCCTAAAAATGCCTAACAACTCAATCAAATGCCAAGATGCAATGTAGAAGGATCCTCTTTTCCTTTCTTGGGTCGAATGACCATCTATGTGAACCGAACATCCACATCATTGCTCTCAAAATCAAAATCAACATCCCAATTATGTATGATTCCACTTAAACTCATTGAACCATAATTATGCTAAAGTTTGTCATCTACAGATCGCAGTTTCCCATTTGGCAAATTTCATGCCCATCTGGCATATTAGTTGTCGAAACTTTCGGTTTGACAACCATCTTCAATTCCATCATCAATTGCCCCCTTTGTCAGTTGAAATGAGAGACCACAAGTGGTTTCATGAACCATCGTCACTGGAATTTTGAACTCCCCCCCTTAAGGTGCATGTGAGTTTCATCATTGTACTCCCTCCTTCTATGCTCAATAGAGTACCATACTTGTTCCATTTGAGTACAACACAAAGTGGGCATGCGGAAAAAAACACAAGTTATCTCATCCCGTGAGCGCCATGCTTGAAAGCTACGCCATAAGGAGACCACTTATGTGAGGTACAAAAATGTTATGTGTTGCAAGATTGGTCTTTCCTTGAGATTGAATTCTATGGTAAGACTTATATAATCGCTTGGTTGTTGATGACCATTTCCAAGAATCAATCCACTCATAGTTAATCTTCAATCTTGTAGGTTTCTTCAGCGTTGAACATCTTTCTGAAGAATGGTTATGCTTGCCACAATGCTGGCAAGGATGAGATCAAAACATTTATTCTCCTTGTGACCAACTCGATTGCAATGTTGGCATTTCGCATTCTAATGCAGAATTGGAACAGCTGAAGTTGAAACTTCTTGAAGGAATCCAACACTTTGGAACTTGATTGGTTTGGAATAATCGGGAATATGAAAGGTAACTTCCTTGTCATATCCAAGTCTTGTTATATTCTTGTTGTAGATGATTTCTTCCCAGGTCTGATGATGGGCTTGGAAAGAGTATTCTCAACCTATTTCTTTGACATATGTGGAAGTGGATTTATTGTATGTTGTTGCATCATTGAAAGGTTTTCTTCATTAAACTCAAAAGAAAACTCTTGAAATGTAGGTTCAAAAATAGCTTCATATTTTTCTGCATTTGGAGTTGTCTTACTGAGTTTCTCCTTCACTGATTTTTTTTATCAAAATCATCACCATCATCATTATCATAGAGAGGGTTGTGTCGAACAAAAACTAGTTCAGAAAACTTCACTGGTTGTTCATTTTTTAGATCTATCAACTCATCGTTCAATAGTTGGGATTGTGCTTGAAGAAGTCTAACTTTATCTTCCATCACTTGCAAACAAGTTAGCACTGATTGAAGAGTTTCTTTGTTCAATATCATTGTGTTGTCTTCAATGGTGTTTATTAGAGTGTTCAGAAACTCTAATAATTTGAGACTTCAAGCCATTTCAAAACACTAAATAAGGTCTCCTTGTGCAGGTAGATCCTGATTAGAATTTGACTCGACATAAGAAGGCTTATCTGCAACTCGCTCACTTGAATCACTCGCTTGTACTCACTCGCTTGAAATTTTATTGCTTTCTTCCAAGAAGTTGAGGGTATCAGATACTACCGAAAATGCACCCAAAACTTTGATGTTTACAATGATTTGAGTTAAACTACTCAACCTTGTCAATTTTGACTCAAAATTACAATGAATCTTGGGTGTCGGTCTCAACCGAGAATGCACCCAATTACAAAGAAATTCAACTTGATTTGATTGGACACTTACAAAATAATTATAGTTGATATTGATTACTTACAAAGAATACTATTTGCAAGTTTACAATAAATGTTGATTTCAAAGTTGAGTTGATCTTCAAATTTGATGATGCTTTGAGACCTTGATTATGAGCTTGTTGTGTCCAATGTTGATGTTGTTTCCAATTTGATATCTTCACTACTGCTTGATTACTCATCCTTTAATGTATGTGCTTCAATGGCATTAGTTGTGTGCTTCGTGATTTCATGTGTGAACAGTTGTACAGTAAATTACAAGTGTAGTGTCAAAAATAGACACAATACCATGAAAACATTCAAGAAATCTTTCACCATCACACACAATGCAAGGTGTTCCTAAGATCCCCTTATTCAATTTCGGGCAGATCTAGGACACAGAAGCAAAAAATGATATTTTTATTGAAAATGATGTACATGAGGTCTACAACTAGACTTCTTATGCAAACACTTATAACCCCTTTTACAAATTAAACTTCTGAATAGTTACAAGAATTGAAGCCCTCAATTATATTATCTTTAACCTTCAAATCACATACTTTCTTCACTCAACTTTGACTCTTACCGTGGTGATCCTCAAACATACTTTCACGATTCTTTTCATCAATAGACTTTGATCTTGACCATGAATTGAAGACCATTCTTGCACTCTCCATACAATTCAATGTGTATTTTACAATTTCAACTCTGATGTGAAACAACCACTCACTTAACATATAACATATAGTATCCCATCAATTCTAAAGAATTGCTTTTACCCTTCTTACCAAAGTGCTTCAATTTTCAAATCAAATTGACCACTCATTCTATAAAATCATTTGTGAGTTGTTTCTTTGTTGATAATGTGGACATATTGCATCATAAACAAATAATTCATCTTGGAGAAAAAAAAAATATTATACCTTATGCCTTAAATCCTTAAATACTTACCCAACTTTCTGTACTCCTCAACGAGACTATTCCATTCCTTGATCGTTGTGTCATTATCCTCCATACTGATCAAATATAGGAATTGGTATTCTACGGTTGTGAAAATCACATCACCTATGCTAGCTAATAACCATAGGTGTCTGTTTGCTCTCAATTTCTTGAAGCACCCAAATGTGCATGCTCCCTTAATAATTTGTAGACCGCACACATGATGGATCTGATCCAACTTAGAAATGTTCTGCAACAACACTCATTAAATTGCCTCAATTACCAGTGCATTTCTATGCATTGTTTTACAAATGCCAAAATTTCCTGTATAATCTTTGAATCTCATATGACTGAGTAGTCGATGGTGGCTCCCACTTGCAGATCACGTGGATAACTTGCACTGGTTGCATGGTTCAAAACATGAGATAAGGCTGTAACTGAAGAAATTGTCTCCCCAATATCTCGAAGGAAATATTTCAATTGTCGCTAAAGAAAGATTGGTATTCCATATGGAGGCTGACATCTTGTTGTACTGCCCCAAAATGTTTTGCTTCGTCCTTTTTCTGATGATACGATCATTGAAAATGAAGGCTACAATCCAAAAATAAATTCAAACACAGCTTTGTGCTAGTAGTTGGTTCGGTTATAGGAAGATCTAGATCTGAGCACTGATCAAATCGTGCCAAAGAAGCACCAGATCGCTTGGTCGAGCATAATTTATCTCAGGATAAGATTGTTTGTCACACTGCAAGGACGAGCAAAGTGGAAGTGAAGTTGTTCAACAAATTTTGAAGGCCATGTGTCATTTTTAGTGAACATGGGGATCTGTTATTGAATGTTGATCTGTCATCATGGTAGAGTATGTAGATATTAATGTCAAGCAATATGATGATGAGCGCAGGGAGATTGGAGGGTTGGAATTCTCTCAAGCATCTATTAAATCCTTCTCATTATGGAGATGACCACCATTTTTTGATATGGGACTTGCGTACATCTTCTCCTTTGAAAAATGCCTCATTTGTAGCCGAAAAATGTTGCAAAATTTGAGTCACCATTTCACATCGGTTTAGGAGAGAGAATCAACGACCCAAGTGGAGGGAAAAAATATCTTTGCATGAGAGGCACAATATAGTTTTCAAGTTTTTTGTATGCAGGGAAGGAACACAATGGATATAAAACAAAGGATTGGGATAATGTTGCGTTGCCCAGATTCTGAGAAACAATGAAAGTTCATGCCCAGTTCACTGAAATCAATGCTAATACAATTGTTATAGAAGTATCAATTACGGGACAACTACAAGTTTCAACAAAAGAACAAGTCGTTGATTTTGTTCTAGCCACCGAGGTTGACGTAGATTTGTTTATTGCTTGAGTATTAAAAGATCCAAAAGAAAATGTTGGTCCATTTGATTGCATGAAGAGGTGAGGAGATGATCATCATTTGGCTTCCATAAATAAATGTGGATTTCTTAAGCCCTACCCTCAAACACAACTCTTCTTGGCAATTATTTCACTTCATAAATTAATCAAATCTGCTACAGGCTTTGATTGGGCTGAGATTTTCTCTTTTACATATTTGGAGATAGGTCTTCGACTTCTAGATAATGCGTTGTCTAGGTCCTTCGAACTTCTTATTCAAAGGTATAACTACCGACAACATTTCACTTTAGTTTACATTTTAATTGCGGATGGCAACCTTCAACAAATTGTATTTGAATGGAGAATATAAAAAACAATGTATCTCAATAAACCCATACATATTTTGCCACTGCTGTAGAGAGACAGTGCAGTAGAAAATAAAATCATGTGCTAATTTTTGAAGAAGTGCAAAAATGGAATCTCAAGATCCATAATTCGATCGATGCAAAGGATGGAGGGCAATTTTTAGGATTTCACTTTACACTCTACTAGTAAATCAAATACCCATTGAATTCATCAAAAGGAAATAGATACTTGGAGGTAGTGATTAATGGGTGGTTCAATGCAAATCACTAAGTATTGAATAGATTTCTAGACACAGATCTCATCAACAGATTTACCTTTGCCACAACAACATAAGTATCAACTCTGCACATCAATCCTTTTCAGTTGTCTACCTTCACAATTTGTCCTTCATTGATTTCACCTTTTGGGAGAGGTCCTTCGAATTCGTCAACTTGAAACGACCTTCAAAGCAACAACTTCCTATTCTTTTCCTCATGGATCTGATCTATCATTAACTACACTTCTCATGGAACACTACTAATAAATAAACCACAATGCTATGAAAAAACTACCATAGGTGACATTAGGCCCTTAAGACCATAACAACTCTGATACCAATTGATAAAATATAGACATGAACATCAAGATGGCAGAAAAGGCTCACTAGCCAACACTCTAATGTATTCGCTCCAATGTTACATATTTATAGTACAATGGCAGAAAAGGCTCACTAGCCAACACTCTAATGTATTCACTCCAATGTATTAAGGAACTATCGTCGGGTCTTCCAGAAACTCAGGCAAGAGGTCCAACCCATTTTCATGCTTTTTTAGGAACTACTTGGAGTCTTCTCCTCTAAAGTTCAATGTTGGCTCCAACAATCTTAACATCTTGCAGAAGACCTGAGGTGAAAAAGAAACAAGAGAGTGATCCAGCAGTGGAATAATTCTTTGGCCTGAAATATATCTCTCGACACACCAAGAGGCCACCTCCTTAGAGTTAAAAACTTCAGGGACACAACATACATGAGCAATTCCAGAGGTCCAAATTACTTTGTTATGGGTGGAAGGGGATGAGTAGTAAGAGTATTCCCTGGACCACTAGAAGTTATGGTCCTCACGCCCGAAGATGTTCACTGTATCTCCACAAAACTGTTGTTGATCTAGTGCCATAAGTTTACGAGAACGTTCGTTTTCTCTAGACGATGCTTGAAATGAACAGTTAGAGGGGATAATATAATCCTCCAAAAATGTTGGTCCGATGCATGTGAATGGGAGATCTCCTCGAGCATTTCGCTCATTAATCACAATCTCTACGAGTGTTGCATGATGACCTGTTACCATTAAATATTTGTAATTGCATACTTAGAAGTGTGAAGGTAGAGGGTACGATGAAGAGAAATTAAGGATTGGAGGTTTCGTGAACCCACCAACCAGCCGACGCAGGAAAGACATTCCATGATATTTGAAATGAACACTCGTAAGGGATAATATAACCCTTCACAAATCTTGGTTTAATGCATATTAATGGGAGATATCCTCAATCCTTTTGCTCATTAATGACAATATTTATAGTTCCTGCATTATGAGTTGTTAGCATTAAAGCTTACTAATTGCATATTTAGAAATAAGACCCTTTTTGTGTATATATATATATATATATATATATAATGTGTTTATAAACAATTTTTTTATTATAAACAAGTGTGAAGGTGGCGAGGACGGGGAAGATCAATTAAGGAATGGCCAAGTATGAAAAGCGATCAGATGGGCTTCAAAGTAGGGTTACAAAGGATACTCAGGAGAGGTGAGGGCCCGGTGGTCAAATGGTATCTCTCTCTCTCTCTCTCTCTCTCTCTCTCTCTCTCTTCTCTCTCTCTCTCTCTATATATATATATATATATATATATATATATATATATATTAATGTTTTTGTAAACAAATTTTTAATATAAACAAGTGCGAAGGTGGCGAGGCTGGGAAGAGCAAGTAAGGAATGGCCAAGTATGAAAAGCGGTTGGATGGGATTCAAAATAGGGTTACAAGGGATACTCAGGAGAGGTGAGGGCCCGAGGGTCTAATTGTATGTCTCGAAAAATTTGAGTTCAAAACGCGTAAAACAGAGGAGGGCATGATGGGGCAGTCCAACGATCAGTTTGTATATCGCGGAATTCAGGGTGTTGTTTGCAGGTTGTCAAACAATGGAAGTGCAATCTTGAGCCCGCCTATCCGGGAGCCCACAATCGAAAAAGTGGCTAACTATGGAATAGGGAAATGGTCGGTCGGACTTGTTTTCGCTAATATATTGAAATTTGTAATAGATATCCCATTACGTGGAAAGATCTTTTATGCATGTTTCTGGACAAGTTGTGTAGGGATAGTCAATGTGACTGTCTCTTCGAGGATTTTACTCATTAATGACAATCTTTACGGTTGTTGCATGGTGAGTTGTTAGCATTAAACCTCAGTTATTGCATACTTGGAAAGAAGTGCGAAGGTGGCAGACACAGGAATCAACGATTAGGAATTGGATATTTCGTGAACCCGCCAACCCAATGATCCATGAAAGAGATTCCAAGAAATGGCTAAGTATGGAAATTAGACGGATGAGCTTCAAAATAGGGTGACAAGGGTTCCCCAGGAGACGCGAGGCCCCAATGGTCAAATTGTATGTCTATGAACTTTTGAGTGAAAAATGCGTAACATGGAAGAGGGGATGATGTGGGAGTCCAGTAGTCAATTTGTATATCACGGAAGTCCAGGTGTTGTTTGTAGGTCACAGAACAATGGAAGTGTAATCCAAAGCCTGCCTGCCTGAGAATCCGCAATCGAAAAAGTGGCTAGGTATGTAATGGAGAAGTAGTCGATCGGAAGGCGATATAAAAGCATGAGTGCAATTGTGAACCTGTGAGTCCGCCAACCCATGCCGTTAGACATTTTCGGAAAAATGACTAAGTAACCAGAAAGAGAAAGTAGACAGGAATAAGAAATGGGAATTTGGTTAAGTATAAAAGAGGGAAAATAAGGACTAATATATTGAAATTTGTAATAGATATCCCATTACATGGCAAGATCTCTTTTGCATGTTTATGGACAAGTTGTATAGGGATAGTGAGTGTGATTGTCTCCTCGAGCCTTTTGCTCATTAATTAAAATCTTTACAGTTGTTGCATGATGAGTTGTTAGCATTAAACCTCAGTTATTGCATACTTGGAAAGAAGTAGCATTAAACCTCAGTTATTGCATACTTGGAAAGAAGTGCGAAGGTGGCGGGCACAGGAAACAACGATTAGGAATTGGAGATTTCCTGAACCTACCAACCTGACGATCCTTTGAAGAGATTCCAAGAAATGGCCAAGTATGGAAAGCGTTCAGACGGGCTTCAAAATAGGGTGACAAGGGTTCCCCAAGACACATGACACCCCGACGGTCAAATTGTATGTCTTAGAACTTTTGAGTGCAAAATGTGTAACATGGAAGAGGGCATGATGTGGGAGTCTAGAAGTCAATTTGTATATCGCAGAAATCTGAGTGTTGTTCGCAGGTCATAGAACAATGGAAGTGAAATCTAGAGACTGCTTTCCCGGGAATCTGCGATAAATTTTTATTATAAATAAGACTCTGTTATATATATATATATATATATATATATATATATATATATATATATAT